>APFE030003990.1:1234-42898 GCA_000404065.3 Pinus taeda
CCCACTATTGTTATTATTATGCCCTTACATTATTATTGTTATGTCGGCTTTGATTATATTATGACCCCTTAGACTCCTATATATAGAAAGGAGGTATTTTCATTTGTATCATCCAAGAATTGCTCTTTTGTGTAATGTAAAGGAGGTTGCCCGCTCGAAGAGGCTGATTTCTAAGGCGTTCAACTATATTTTCTATCTTTTTGTGAGCTGGTTTCATAACACCCCCTCCCCTTGTCCACATATCGGGTCTGGCCTAGATATTTTGCCTCGGGAGGTTGATGAAACTAGAAGAGAATTAAAAAGCATATCATGGCCACAAGCAAGAAATAAGAGAAAGAGAAGATCAGAAAATGCAAAAGATGGTTGGGACATTAAAAATAGCACGTGGGCAGAAGCCAAGCATGAGCTATACCCCTTATCATTATGGTCATCCCTAGTTCCTAGAGCTAATATTTCCCTTTCACATCATGAAAATGAACCCTTGCATGTCCCAACCCCTGGTGGGTAATGAACTGCCCCACCACTAAGGGGGTAACCACTACTACACAACATTAAAAGCATGCTCTCATTTCCTACAACTTCAATTAGAAATACAAAGCAAGCTCAAGAAAAAGCAAAAGACAATAAGAGGGTTGGAAAAACAAAGACCAGGGTAACTCATGCATCCACGATTGCTCCCTGCTCACATTTGTATGCCCAGAATGTGGATTCCCTCATCATTGCTACCCTTTTGACCATGGCATATTGCCATGAGACCCCTTGTCCCCTCTGTTCCATCATTATTCGCATGAGACCTATTGATTTAGGGATGTACCAGGGACCTGTGTTTCCTCTTAGGGGCTAGGAACACTTAATAAGATCATCCATTAGCCACCCTTCCTAGGGAGGTAACACTATTATGTGACAAAATAGGTCTCATGGAGTGGTGTGGTATAATAGGCTGGTTCTGCTCCGACATTGAGGTATCAGAGGATGGTGCTAGCCGTCACATGTCTTCAGGGGTTGGAGAAACCTCATTTAAATTGGCTGTCAAACTATGTGCACACTACTAAGCCGATTTGGTGCACACCAGTGCAAGTGCATAATCTCATGAATAGTGTGGGTGAAAATACAAATTGATGTGGCACTGAAGGTACCCATGGGATGAAGTGATGATCTGCAAGTAGATAGGAGTCGCCTGGCTCTCAACGCTTCACCTATAGGGTGTCATATGCTCCTCTAGTGGACCTCAACCCAGTTGAGTTACCCAACCCATGATGAAAACCGCCTGCCACTCACACACAATGTACAATGCTACATCTTCACCATTAGGTATAGTTAATAATTAGTGCATCTTAAGTGATCTAGGCTTGTCAATCAAGGGCATATTGAGACTTCATATGGGGCTTCTCTTCCAAATTTGGGGCTTTGATCTCGTAATAGTGTTACTTTCCTAGGTTAGAGTGGCTAATAGACATTCCTATTAGGTGTTCCCAATCCCTAAAGGAAAAGAAATGTCACTGGTACAAAATGTGAAGGGTTCTCAAGGCCAAATGCCATGGGTACAAGGATAACAATAATGAGGAAGTCCACATATTGGGTATATGGATGTAAGGAGGGAGCAATCGTGGATGCATGAGTTACCCTAGCCTTTGTTTTTCCACCCCTCTTTATTTGCCTTTTGCTTTTTCTTGATTTTTCTTTGTATTACTACTCAAAGCTCTAGGAAATGAGAGCATGAAGTGTATGATATGTAATAGTTATTAGTTATTACCCCTTTAAGGTGGGGTAATTCATCGCCCAATAAGGGTTGGCACATGCATGGGTTTCCTCTTATGATAAGATGGGGCAATCATTGGCCTTAGGACCCAGGGTGATGGCCATAATGATAAGAGGTAGAGTTTCATGCTGAGCTTTTGCCCATGTGCTATATTAAATATGGCGACCATCTTTTGCATTTTATAATTTTCATTTTCTTTTGTTTCTTGCTTGTGGCCATGATATCATTTTAATTGATATGATTTTAACTTTCTTATAGCTGCAGCAACCTCTGTGTCAACATTTCTTTGCTTGACCCAGATATGTGGATGAGGGGGAGGGGGTGTATTGGTGACTTGTGGACCCAGAGAAGGGAAATGGTGGAATAGGGCATGTAATTGCGGAGGGGAGTGAAGAATATGGATCTGGAAAACGTGACAATGCTACCAAAATCGAGGTTTCCCAAGTAGTGCCCTTCCTAATGCCATAAGCCAATAGGAGAGATCCCACGGGACTAGGATTGAAGATTAACCCCCCATTTAAGGAGTGAGAACAAAACAACGGTCAACGTCCTTCCTTCTTCCAAGTCACCCAATAATCTATGCCCAAAATGCCTAAATGAAAAACATACATTTTGGGTCGGATTGCCCGCCTTCTAACATGTGCTCCTGATAAATGGGTGAGAAAACATGCAACTGGTGTAGGCATAATACAAAAAGTGGCACATCACATCGACTATAGGGAGGTTTTCAAGGGTTTCTTGCTGTTGGCTGGAAGAAGATGAGTAGGAGAAGAGCTCCCCTAGGGGTACCCACTTTTAGTGGGTAATAATGCACTTAAATTTACTAATAATTATTGTACCTAATGGTGAAGATGCAACACAGGATATTTTGTGTGATTGGTAGGTGGTTTTCATCATTGGATGGGCAACTTAACTAGGGCCCAAGCCACTAGAGGAGCATTGTGACACCCTGTACATGAAGCGTTGAGAGCCATGGGACTCCTATCACTTGCAGAGCATCATTACATTCCATGGGAACTTACAACACCCTCAACTGTTTGCAATTTTCCCCACATTATTCATGATATGATGCACTTGGACTAGCATGCCCCATCCGGCTTAGTAGTGTACACATGGTTTGGCAACTGATCTAACACCATGCTCAGAGCCCTCGTTGTTGGAGCAGAATCATGGTATTCTATCATAGGTAGACCCATGAGACCCATTATGTGCCCCATTACAAAACTGGGGTCCACATGATGATTTGCATGGAGATTTAGGGGCCAACTCCTTGGATCATGATTTTTGGAGTCCTTTACAATCAGTTTGGCACTGGAGTGGCCCAACACATGCCTCCAAGTGGCCTACAGATGATTGGCATCTACTTTTCAGCCCCTTTGTGGGTGATTTATCTTGTTTGCACATTGGTTACTAGGTCGATCTGTGACTTAAAGTGTGTTTTACTGATTATTTTATGATTTTAGGGGGCTTTATCCGTAATTCGACTTAGGAGGACATGTATATATTGGAGAGATGTCATTTCATCTCTTATCATCATCACATTTGGGAATTTTAAACCTATTAAAGGAACTCGTATTTGCCGCTTCTTTGGCCATTGGAGTATCTTAGATGCATTTTGATGTTTGGAAGCTATTTTGGATTGTCTTTGGAGCTATTTCTTTGGTGAATGGATGGATATACTACATGCTATCTTAAAAATGCCTATGGAATTGCTGCTTCTAGATTATGCTTGTTTATGCCCTAATTTGTTGAAGATAAATTTTAAAAGCTATCTAGTTGAAAAATTCATATGTTACTGATTATATAGCATGTAATGAATGTTTTTAGTGGAGGATTTTTTATAACTCCCCATCAAACTCCATTTTCCTTAGAAGTGGGTAAATGCTAGAAATTGATAGCTTGGGTATCAATTTTCGGCCTCCTTAGAAACCAATTTATTTTATCTTAAGCATCCTCGACTCCCTATGTCCAAACGACAAGGCACTTGTCGAAGTCCTTGGTGATCATTCTCACATCTCGTCCTTAAATTCTTATATTGAAATTTCGACCCTTTTAAGGCTAGAACGACAAAACTAGGACTTAGATAAGATAAGATAAGATAATTTTATTAATGTCCAACAAATGACCATAATAGGTCAACAGGACTGTTGGTTACAGTGATTACAACATGCCAAGCCGGTGGACCAAACACTCCCCTTTAACATTTCTTTTAAAAAGCAGAAAATACATCTATAGTCTAAGTAAATGTAAATGTAGAAACTAGAAGCTCCCGGCTTCGAAACAAAGTACTGCGATGAAACGGAGAAGGAGAAGAAGGAGAAAAAGGGGGGGGGGCAGGGGAGGAGTCTCCTGTCCAGTTCCTACTCCTAACATCCGAGGTTGAGAGAAGAAAACTGAGAGAAGCTTGTGAAAGTCTGCTGTCCTGTGGGCATACTGGGCTGTCGCTGCTATCGCCTGGAGGTTCTAGGGCGCCTCCCACGGGTGGATCCAATCCTGGAGCGCTGGTGCAGTTTGGTGGGTCGCCCTCCCCGGGATTGCACTGATCTGTTCTAAGTGTCTGTAGGTCGGTCAATGGTTCTTTTGGTGCCCCGTGTTGATGGTAGCACCCTAAAGAAGTCTGTGATCTTCTGCGTGGTGTCCCGATTTGGTGGGGGGGTGAAGAAAACAGGCCTGAATTCTAAAGGCCTTTTGGAGATAAAGTGCAAAGCATCTCATATCAACATATCTGAGGAAGCTGGTCAAAGTCTGAGAAGTCCTGAAGAGACAATGGAAACGACCTCGAATCTCGTAGTAAGCAGGGCATCCGAAGATGAAGTGTGTCTCTATCTCTATCTCCTGTAAGTGACAAAGCTGGCAAATCCTATCTGTCCTATTGATGTGGTGATCTGTCTCCACCCGGAGTCTGTGAGACCCAACTTTGAGATGCCTGAGGGGAATTCTAAGGGCAAGCATCTAATGCTGGAAAGTGTACTGGGGTCCGATGATGAGCGCATCCCTGATCTCCAGGCAATGCTCCGCATAGAAGGCCATTTTTGGACCCAACCCGTTGGGAGGGTTGGTCCATGTAGTCTGAATGTATCGTCTGTAAATATCCTAGTTAATGATTTTATTCAGCTCTTGCTGATTGGGAAGGAGGCAGCCTGGAGCATTCAGAGAGTACTGAAATGGAGGGAGATGGTCAATCTGGATTCCTGAAGCCTCTAGAAGCTCTGTCACACTGTGTACCAACATTTGGATCGGCCTGTCTGCATTGGGGCGATGTTTGGCGAGGAGCAATATGCTAAATATGGGTATCTGTCACGACCCTTGCTCGCGTCTGCCAGGCCCCAAAGCTTGTGCAAGAGCGACACTAACTTGAATATCACCTCTAGGCAAAAAGGTTGAGCCGCGAACTTTGCTAGAATGATGTGCTGAGGAACTATTTGCTTGCACCTAATGAAATGGCACAAAAGGAGGGTCTGGGCCCGCTTCGCTGAAGCCCAATCTGACTCTAGGAGAGAGGGACCCCAAATCTTTGAGCCGTAAAGCATTGTGTGGCGAATCAAAGTGTCCATGATGCTCATTTTGGACGAGATGTCCTGGAAATGGTGCCAAAAACATTGCTTCCCCAGAAGGGCTAGGGAGCCATACCCTTTGTTGATCTGAGGCTGAAGGGTTGGCCGCAGGCTAAAGTGAGGCCCTGAAAACTGAACTCCTAAATATGTATAGGTGCTGACAATCTCGATCTCTTCTCCTTTAAATAGAAAATGGAGGTCCGAGGTTTTCTTGACTCCATTGAAGATAATCACTTTGGTTTTACCAAGTTGACAATTAGATGCCTCCGGTCACAAAAAGCTGCGAGAGCATCCAGCTGTCTCTGAAGGCCTTCTTGGGAGGAGGCAATAAGGGCAATGTCGTTTGCAAAGAGGAGGATGGAAATCAGGACCTGGTGAAGAAGACACACATCTGTATCCTGGATATGCTCCCGGAGGAAGGACTCAAGCTCATCGATATAGATCCCCAATAAGGTAGGAGAAAGGGGGCATCCTTGCTTGACTCCGATGGTGCTTCGGATGAAATCCGACATTCTGCCGACTGTGTGGAGACGGCCAAGGACGGCCTCATAGAGGCGCATGATGGCTGTCAGGAGAGTCGAGGAAATGCCAATCTCTCTTAGCCTTTGGAAAAGATCTTCCCTCGGGACTGAGTCAAACGCCTTCCGGAAGTCTATAAAGCAACAATACACTTTAGAGGGTCGATGCCTAGCCTCCTCGATGACCGCACGAAGAGTAAGGATGTGGTTGATCGTCTGGTGGTTTGGGCGGAATCTTGCTTGGCCCTTGGCCTTGAGTTGTCTCTGCTCAAGGAAAATGGAGAGTGTCCTGTGGAGTGCTGTAGCATATAGCTTGGAGAATGTGTGCCCAACCATGATTGTCCTGTAGTTGTTGGGGTCGGAAGTAGGCCCTCACTTGTGGATCGGGTATATAATGTGGTGTGACCAACCATCCAGAAATCCATCCCGAACCACCTGGTTGAAAAGGTCCACCAGATATCCTACTAGGGGGCGAAATCCATGCTTGAAGAATTATGCCTGGAAGCCATCTTCGTCTGCTTCTCTGCTGCTATTTATTGTCCTTATTACCTCTCTGATATCTTTGTCGGGGAGAGGTCATATGGATGTTTGAGAGCCTAAACCTCAATTGGAGGGTCTTGGCTACTTTACCTATAAATTTGGTGGGCATCCACCTAAGTTTCAGCCACAAAATCTCTTGCCCTAAGTGTTGCTCTAAGAGGGCAACCCTAGCTTTCTCTTCCTCAACTTGGTGGCTTTCTTGAAGGTTGTATGAACTTTGTACTTGTTGAAGTATTCCTTAATAAGCCTTTCTCTCCATTTCCTTGACTTTATGAATTCCAATGCTCAACCAAAATCAACAAACCCTAGGTTTTTTGCATTTTCTTCCCAGGTCTCTTATAGAAAGCATATCGCTTCTTAGTGAAGCCTTATGACTGAAATTTGAGTCTTTCTTGAGAGATTCTAGCTTATCACCTTATACCTTAACTTTAGAATACCTTTCATAGGTGATCCTATCCTACTAGGACTCCTCCCATCAGTGAAAAATTGTAAAGAGCAGGGTGCCTTGGTTGTGGTGACAATGGTCCATTGCCCCATTGTTATCACCTAGTCTAGCTTTTTGTCTTGTAGGGTTTCCCTCTCCAAGGCTTGCTAGATTTTGTGGTCACAAGCCCCACATTGTGAATGGGTGTGACCCTTGGTCAAAAACCATCCAGTTTGACAACTATAAATAAACCATTCGACCTCCTGAATTTACCATCATCAATTCAGATCTAAAGAGCAATTAGACATTTGTTCACACATGTGAAGAAGCAGAAGACTAAGGTTTGACCAGTGAATTGCAAGCAGAAGTTTGACTCATTTACTGATATTGATTAAAGGATTGTTTGGACCGTTTTTGATCTGTGTTGACCAAAATATATCTGGGCATTTGATCGCATCTTTGACTATACTGTTGACCGAAATTTTGGGCAAATTTCTGGGTGTTTACTGAGTTGTTTGACTAGCATTGGCAACAGGGTGACTGAGGCACTTTGATCGAATTTTCTAAGTTAACAACAGAGGCTGAAATTTGGCTTGTTGACTGGATTTGGCTTGAGCTAAAAAAGGTCATATATTTTCTCTCCTTTGACCATGTTTGACTGGTATTTGGACATGGAAATTGGCATAGATTTCTAGACAATTTATATTGTAAATTTTGCTAAAGATTGAATTATCCTTGGAAGAAAAGTTGGCTACGTTTCTCCCAAGGATGGGTTTTCTTGGGGTAATCTTTTGTATTTTTTGGTCTAGCTGTCTCCTTATTATCCTATGGTTATTATTGCATTATATTTGAGAATTTCTATGTATAATCGCTTACTGATATAAGTAACATAAGGAAGTTTGAGAACACAAACCATTGGAAGTAATTATGAAGATTAGAAAATCTGTTTCTATTATAAAAAAACTCAACATATGCCATGTGCAGATTTCAACCTCAGATGATTGTTTTCCTTATGATCTCAATTAAAGAAATGAATTATTAGACTTGATCAATGTAGATATTAAGTTCAGACAATAATATCAATCACAATATTATTGAAAAAATACATAGTGGAAGAATAAAACAGTTTCACACATAGGTAATTTTCTCCTTGAAAATAAATTTTTCTTTCCTTTGAAAGCTTAGAATGTAACCCCCATAGTTTGTTGAAATCCAACAATTGCAGGGTAATTAAAGTCACACTAAACAAGGCGCATGACTTTCGTAAGAAACATAAAACCAAAAGAACTTGTCGTACATGCTATATGGTTGTTTGACTTGTTGTATAGATTGTATGACCTGGCCTTACAACCATATGGAATTCTGTACAATTGCAGGAACTATTTGCTACAACTATATGAATCATATGGATCTCCCTCTATCGCGTTTTCCTATTGCCCAAAATTGCCTCTTTCCTAGTTCCCTATTCTCTCTCTCTCTCTCTCTCTCTCACTCTCTCACCTGATTACTCAACCTTGTCTGATTGTGTGTGTCTGAACTTCCTATCAAGACTTGTCATTATACTTTTTATTGAAACGCTAATCCCTCAGTGAGATCTATAGCTGAAAGGAATTTGTAGTCTAAGTCATAAATGCATGAAATACATCTTATTAGACTCAATAGCTAACTATAAGACTTTTCACTTTTTACCAAAATGAATTACAAGATATAATTACTTTTCAAAATATCTTGAGCTACTTCTAGCACATTCACATTGAAGCTATACATGACTTTTTGTTCGACCTATATTTCTCAACATTCCCTTCCAAACCCAATCTCTCCCTAAACATTTTGAACTTGCATTTTACCAAGGGCTTAGTCAAAATATCTACAACTTGAGAGTTTGAAGGAACATTCTCTAGAACCATTTCTTCCTTCTAAACCCTTTTGAAGAGAAAATAGTAACTAATGTTAATGTGCGTGTTACCTAATGTGAATGTGCTTCGAGCTGTCATATAATATTGGATTTTTAGAGGTAGATACCACTATGATTATCATAGTAGACCATAGTAGGCTCCAACATCTCACCTGTCAAAGTTGTTATCAACTTGCAAAGACATATGGCTTGACTACTAGTAGTGCTAGTTGCCATGTACTCCACCTCTACTAAACTGAATGCCATGAATGCTTGTTTTTTTGCTAAACCAAGATGTAAGTCTTGCACACCAACTAAAGTGTCAATTTGAAGTACTCTTCATGTCATGCACATCCTTTCCCCCCATGTCATAGTGTTCGCTGAAACTGAACCTTCAGGTTTAAAATTTGTTGAACCTAAAAAGAAAATTAGAGGTTCATGTAGGTTTGTTGAGTGTTAGAGACGAACCTAATATTGAATCTAAAATTGTTATTGTGGTTCGATTTAGGTTTTTGAGTTTGATTAAAGAAAATAAAAGTGGGGGGGCGGGGGGGGTGGCAGGGACAATTGGATGCAAAATTCCCATTTTTGAGCTTGACCACCCTGCATTTCTCTATTCGCTGCGTCATTGCGTGTAAGTAAACCCTCTGATTGCCTCCCTCACCATTGCATGTAAACCCTCGATGTACACTCAGGCCACTATAGCTAAAGAAAACCCTCTAGTGTAAGCTTGACTAATGGCCCAATCTTGCATGTGTTAGTTTTTGGTAGCATCGGATGTGCGCCAGCCATGAAAATTGGTGGAGAGGCTAAGGCACATGAGTTTTGAAGAACCCATAAGTCATTTGGTGAAATTCCAGCAGGATTGTACTTTATTAAAATAATTAATATTTTTAATGGGATTCCTAAGTCTAAACTTAGGAAAATTAAAGTATTAATGGTTATTAATCAATATATGGGTGAGAATGTTCTTGAAGGCGGATCAAGTCAAGTTTTAATCTTAGTCGTTGATTAGAGACTTAATCTCAGCCGTTGACATCTCAACAAGAAAAGTATAAGGAGGATTGGGGTTCAGTTAGACACACACAAAGAGATTGAGGAAATCGATTTTCTGAGGTGAGAAGTTTTCAGGAGGGAAATTGATTTGGGAGATCTTGCAGTTGAGGGGCAGCGAAAATCAGGGAGATCTTGCAGCTGAAGGGCCACAACTTCAAAGCAAAACATGATTTTCGCTCAGCTCGTTGCCCCTCTGTGCATGTTAGGTTTAAAGACCCAAACCCGAATGTTTTTGGCAAGAATTACGTTAATGTTCCAATTAGTGCAAGGTTGCATGTTTAAACAGGTGAATAGTTATTGACGCATCCCACCTTAATTTTTTTTTTTTTACAAAGGAAAAACTTGGAAAACTCCTAGATTCAGATTCCCACCTTTGTACAAATGAATGATGTGGCAAAGTGACAAGGCTGGTGATGTGGGGTACATGTGGTGATGATTGGGCTAGTGTGATGACATGGAACCTCAACAGTGTGATGCACGGAAGACAATTTTGGAGCTTTTAGGTGGCCATGTGGGCTAAATTTGAGTGACAGTTGGCACCACTCATAGACTTCCATGTGGCGGTGATGACGTCAACTGATGATGTGGTAGAACCTTGGAATTTGGGCTGAGAGACTGGTTGATAAACAACTTCCTTTGTTAATAGTTTTTTGGTAAAAGGGTTGATGACTATGTAAGGGGGGCCCAAAATAAGACTTAAGTCTATGCCGTTTGGGGTATAGATGAGGTTGTGTGTGACTCGTAGAGCCGGATTCTAGACTTATCTAGATATTTGGGAGATGAGGAGATCTGGGGTGAAAGAAGCCTTTGGAGGATACGTGAATATGTGAGCCCCAAACCAAATACTCGGATATGTGTGGTTCAAAATTGATGTGGGACTAGGGCGTAGTGATTATGTGGAGCAGCGAGAGGTGGCAGAACACCATTGTTTGACAGAGGCAAGTTGATTGTTGTTGTGGCAGCATGTTGTGGCTAGGTCATCTAGACATTCTGACCTCTCGGGCGTTCTACGCAATGCCATAACACAAAATCATCTGGATACCAGATTTTTGGTCCAAGCACCTTTGAGTTAAAGGCATAGTTTAAGGCTAAAATCATATGGTGAAGAGGGCCAAAGGCTAAGGTGCTATGATGTTGGAATTTGGCATTCTAAGCGCCAAAATTTAGTGAAGTGAAATATGAAGGAAAAGCCTTGTTCTGTTGCGATATGAGAGCCCTGCTGATATAATAAAAAGAATAATTTTCCATGGTGAAATTGTTGGTTGTGTTGTTGAAAATTAGAGGATGAGATAGAGCGTCAAATTAGGCAATGAAAACTCTAAAGCATTAAATGGAAGTTGATTGCATTGGTATGAGAAGTTCCTCTTCAAGCTATGAGAAATCAATTGAAGCTCTTCTTCAAGCCTTGTGGAAATAAATTAAGTTTCCTCCTCGAGCTTTGCGTGAATTAATGAGTTCTCTATTTCAAGCTGTGTGTAATTGATTGAAGCAAAGGCAACAGTGGGGAGTTGTTTTGTATGTGGGTGTGCAATGGTGTGAGAGTAAGTGAAGCTGAAGTAGTGGGGTTGTTGTACGTGAATGAGAGAATTCAATTGAAGCAAAAGATTGTTGTGCTAAGTGTGAAAGAGTAGTAGCTGAAGTAGCTGTGCAATGTGTGAGAGTGACAATGAATTCAGTTGAAGGAAATAAGTACTTTCCTATGTGCACAAGAAAGTGTAAATTATTGTTCTGTTGTGTGTGAGACATAGATAATTGTAGATAGAGTAGTGAAATTGGTCTAATACAAAACTAAAGAACATTACCATAGGTCATGAGTATGAAAATGAGTGAAATATAGATCTTCCTGGCTACAATAGGTTGGTGCTTGCTGATTTGAGGAGGTTGGGGCTCCTATGAGTTAGTGCTTACAAATCTTGATATAATTTGAAGTAGGGGCTTTGATTTATATCATAATCAAAAAAGCTTTTGTGGTTTTTCTCATGGAAGGTTTTCCACATTAAATCAGTGTGTACAAGTATCATGTCAATGGTATCATGGTGCTTTTTAATTGCAATTCTTTGAATGATTGGTTAAATAAGTGCAAAATCTATAGAATATTGATTCACCCCCCTCTCAGTATTTCTTGATTCCCAACACATGCTTGTAATCAAGTGTTTTCATTTAACATTTAAGAGCATATTAGTATGAATCACAAATTGAATTGGATGATTGACCTCTTCTAGTTGTATTCTTGTTCCCATGCGTCACCTTAGTGGTTATCCCTTAACCTTAGTCTAGTGTAACCTTCTTTGAGGGCTTTCCTTCCATTGTCCAGGAGGGGCACGAATAGAAGGCACTCATTCATGTTGCATGCCCATGTTAATCCATACTTATCATTTTCCATCTTTCCTTGGTTTCACATCCCAATTTTTGGGTTGATTGTTATATATCACTAGTATTAGTTCCTTGACTTCCCTATCCTTGAGTAGGGTCCCCAAAAGTTTGCCCTCAAAAGTTCATTTAGAAAAAAGAAAAGAAGAAGCGTGGCCCATAAGAATAAAATGCAAAATACTGGTTGGGATAAGAGAGTCTATAAATAATGCCTAGCTTGAGCTCTACCCCCATCCTCTCCCCCATTTAGCCCTCGTCTAGTTCCTAATTAGTGCGTCAACAAAACAAAATGGAAAGGAAATTTGATTTCCCGACTTTGATGAATGATAAATTGCTTCATATTAAGGGGTGATAAATGCCTAAATCAAGCTTGTAGGCCGACCTGTGTAAGGAAAAAAAAGTTATAAATAAAAAAGGCACGCAAGAGGGGTTGTAAAAGTAGGTTGATGGAAGGCATAACATAGGTCCCACGATTTCCCCCTCTGCACATTATAACGCTGAAGAATGATGGTTTTTTGTAACTGGTACATAGATGGTGGCATTCTCCATGAAGTAAACCCCCGCCATACTAATATTGACTTGAACTTGCTTATTGATGGGTTGGCCTAGGAATAGTTCCTCCCCTTGAGGTTGGAAGCACCTAATAGGACCTCTAGATAATACTCCCATACCCAAGTATAGTAACTTGTTTACAAACCATAAACTAGAAAGATTTTTGAATATGATGCTTGTGTGAAGTACTCTCGTGCCTTTTGCATTAAACATGGAGCGCTTTGATATTTGTATGGTTTCCCAATCTATGATGGTGATGTCACTTGATTTTGAGGGTATGTTATAGAGGTTGTCTCCTGGGTTTAGCAGCTATCCCTTGAGGGATTGATTAAGCCTTCTCCACAACTTGAAAGAGGATGTTGAACCCCACTTCGTGACACTTTAGGACACTATAGCAAGGACATTGACCCATCTAGAGAAGAACATTAACCATGGGATTGATCCAACACTGATGATGACCCTGTCCTATCCCTTCGAAGCTTTAAATATTTCCCAAGGAAGCTAGGATGTTGCCAGTATAGATGATGTGCCCCAGTGATCGTAAGACACCCCTAGGTTGGCATTGCACCTTCTTGATGGAGGTTGCCTTGATCTTGGAGCAGTTTCTAGATGATGATGACTTGTGATCCCTTTGGAAGGGAGGGTGCACCTTTCTTGATGATGACATTATTCCCTAGCCTTATGATGTCATTGTAATGCGTCCTATAGTGATGACATGGGCTTGATTGATGGTGATATCTTGATTGGAAGGGTTTTAGCTTTACCATTGGATATCTTGTTGATGAGGAAATGACTTTGAGTGTGATGCACTCGTGTGACTCATCTTTTGTGCCTTGTTGATGGATATATTCCCTTTCAGATGATGATGTCATCCTTTGAGGCCTTTTTATTGACACATGTGGGGTAAAAAAAGGCTAATTTTTATGTTTTATCATTAACTTAACTTGTAAACCCTGAAACTATTGTTTTTAGGGATTTTAGTTTAATTTCACCCCAAATCAACTTCGTTACCCTTAGATAAATGGAGGGTAGCCTATTTGAAGAGGATCATTGTCTCACACACTCATTTTGTCTCTTGTAAAAGAGTGAGCACTAGCTTCTCTTTTTCTCTTGGACATTTTGGAACACTAGGCTAGCGAATTGTCTTGGGGAAGTTAAAATTGCATTGATAAAATTTCTTTGCATTCATGAAGGGATTCTTTGGTGAATGTTGTTAATTTATTGTGAGCATTATCTTCCATTTTGCTAATGTTGTATTTATGAATTCTTCTTGATATGTTGATATCTGTTTGACTCTAAAATCTCCATATGCAAGATTTGTCACCAGATATCCATGAATGAAACTTAGAATATCATTCCTTGACCTCAAATCTCCTCTTTATGAAAGTTGCTAGGGTTAGATTGAGAGGTTTTTCTCTCTCTTTCTCTCTCGATTCAAAGTTTTTCACCTTTGACCTTGCCATTTTGACTCCATATACCCAATTAATTAAAGGTTCTAGTCTTTGCGTGTCAATCTTCTATAATTTTACCATTTTTTCTTTTTAATTTTTTTTTCATGGTAAACTAGGGTTAGGCTTTGGAAAAATTTGCATTAAATAGTATAAAACACCTTAATGCAATTCCATCAAGCTCAGTTCTCGAAGCCCCTTCTTCCCTTAGGAGTATGGAGTATAGACCTTTTCGGGGTACATGTAACAACCAACTAAAAACAAAGAATAATGGAAGGAAAATACATGGAGTGTGTTATGTGTGGAAAGGATATGGGCATTGTTACCACTCAAACTAGCAGGGGTCCTAAATGTATCCCTAAAGGGAAAATGCTACACCAAGGGCAACAAATTGAGATTTTCCCCTTAGCTAAGACTCCCTACTCTTTACAAACTTTCGCTGATTGGAGGAAACACAGTATATTGTGGAGTCATCGATAAAGGATAAATCAATGAATGGATATGCGTGACCCAAATAATCCCTTTCCTAGAAGAGCTTGAAGGATGGAACTTGCCTGCTTTCTAAGTAAGGTACAATGTATTCTAGGGAAAGGAAGGGAGGATTTCGGGGTTAGGTTTATGAGATATGACTTGTGAAGGAGTTTCCCAATCCCTGAAATCCTTGTTGAAATGGTATCCTGTATGGTTGTTGAAGAATTGTGTTTTTAAAGGAATGGGACCACACGGGACCAAGCAAACTCAGTCTAGGGTTGAGGGAAAGAGTGTGGAAACCAATGATGTTCTTACCCTAGACAAGGTGGGGGAAAGGATCAAAGAAAGAATTTTCACTTGAAGGTATTGAATTGATCCTATGAGGCACTAGGCAAAGTTTGATTTCGGAGCTAGGGCTTGGATTTTCTCCCAACTCCACTATCAGAATGTTAAGGTGCATTGAAACGGATACAGGAACAAGGTTTGAAACAGATATGACAAATTTTCAAAAACTTCGGATACGATACGACAAGGAAACATTGTCATCATCACCAATTCAACCTAAACATTTTAATCATGATTCATCATTAGAGATTATTATAACATTCAACATATCATGAAGTTTCTGTTTCCAATTTCAATCATCAACATCATCACCAAAATTAATAAGGCTAAATGCACACTACATAATACAAATTACAAAATTGAACTATGACTGGCAATTTACTATCATATGTCATATTATGGTATTCAATGTCCATAGTTCAAAAGTTTAAAACATCATCATAAATTACATCTACATATCATCAAATATGGTTTCATCCATGTAATTAAGATTGACATCATCATTTGGATCTTGTCCATGAGTGGGAGCATTGTTGCCATGTCTACTTGAAGATGCAATTATTGGTGTCTGCTCATCAAACAAATCATATGAGACATGACATTCAACATGATATCCAGGTCTCTGGAAACGGATCCAAAACCCCTAAAAATGCTCAAAATGTTTCAAAAATAGGATACCGCGTTTTCGAAAAGAAATGCTTCAGAATTAGGATCTTGCTTTTCCAAAAAATTGAAATGTTTATGCGCTGTTTCCATGTCGTTTCCTTGCCATTTCCATGCCGTTTTCGTTTCTGAAATGCCGAACGATGATTCTGGGGTTTGGGAGGGATGTTTTTGGTAACTTAGTCAGAATTGCTTCAAAATTGGAGGAAGCCTTGAGGAGACACCACCGCAGGAGACCTTAGGAGATTTAAGTTTTTGGAGCGATAGTTTGTCGGGAAAATGATGCCCTAGGTGACCCAACTAGGCTAGACCTAGGAAAAGGTAAAAAGCGAAGTGATTTTAGGTGACCACCTCTTGGTAGATCAATGCCTTTGTCTTTGGAGAATGGAGTCTATGATGAATATGAGTGGGCACCTTTGTTTCTTTGTCAAGGAGGCCTCAAGGCTACTTCGCTAGCCTTCTATGTCAAAGAGAAGCAATCTTGCAGCTTTTATACTCGATGTGCATAGGAGATGGCTTATCAAGATGAATTTGCTGTTAGAATTACCCCGAGGATATTTCGTTCACATTACATGGCCCATACATTGAGAGATGCTATAATAGAGGCAAAATTTCACAATTTAAAGTAGTAAATGCATGCAACAATTAGCCCATCCACTTAGATGTACTCAAATGTAACAAAATATATCCAACAATCCACAATTGACAAAAGAGAAGCTCCAAGATAACATAAACCAATATCCACAAATCAATAGAGCTCCAATTCATCCTCTAGAAAAAGTGCGAAATTCTCAAGAGAGAAAATATCCAATCCAAAGTGATGATACAAAATGGATTCATGTCTATCCTATTTATACACTTATTAGGAGTTTGAATTACCTAATTTGAGCCTACATTAGCGCATCGAATAAAAATAATGCGCAAATAACTAATTTTTGGTGACAAGCCCACCAAAAATGTCGAATAATCAATAATGCATGTCGTTGGGATCTTTGAGAAGCTTGATGGAGTCCATAACTCACAAAATGATGAATTGGACTTTCAAAAGTAATCGACAAGAGGTTGGCCCCTTGTTCTCCACATAATAAACCTATGGTGGTCCCAATGGTTGTGAGGGCACACAAGTGACCTCATGCATCTCCAAGTAAGTTGAAGATGCCTGTAGACCATCTGTAAGGGCTTAGATGATGGTGTAAGTGGATGCCACATCAACATACAGTTCCTGGGTTATCTGTCAAGTGCATTGTACAATTGCGGGGTTGGCTAGGAAAAGGGAAACCAAGTGCATATTCCTCTTCCAATAGGTGAATCTCATGCCATCTTTGAACATCACTGGGGATCCATGGAGTGATGTCTACTGATGTGGAGGCCCATGGCTCTCAACACACACTCTAATGTGCCAATGCAGCCCTTTAGAGGGTTAGGACCTTGTATAAGGAGACCAAACCCAAGATGGAGACCACTTGCAATCGTGCATAAGATCCAATGTGTCCCCTATCCTTCTAGAACAACGTATCATCAAGGAAATCAAGTAAAAGAGCTTACAAACCATGGACAACAGGTGCGGACTTCATAATGGCATTCCCTTCCATAATGGGCTTTGGCATGTGCTAATGTCTCCCAGCTCCAAATGGGGTTAACCAAGTATCCCATTAAGTCGTTTCTACTTCTAAAGGGGATAATATATCCAAGGTACATCGTTTGAAAGGTGGTGGCATGTGATAAAGTGATCAATGGGGTAAGGAATGAGAAGGGGCAAACTTGGGCCACATGTTGAGGTACAAGGGTAGCTAGAAAAAGGGAAGCCCACACTTGGGTATATAATGTATAGGAGGAAGAAATCGTGGTACAAGTTGGCTTGGCCTTGATTTTTCCACCCTTCTTTATATGCCTTTTTCCTTTTTATGGTTTTCTTTGATTAATTGATTGGGGCTCAAGGGGTAAGAGCATGTTGTATAATATATAGCAGTGAATACCTCGTTTTAAGGTAGGTGGTTCGTTGCCCACTAGGGGTTGGGAGAATCATGGGTTCCTATATGATGAAGGAGGCTAATAGAACCTATAGGAACCAGGGTGATGGCCACGATGATGGGGTAGAGCTCATGTATTGGCTTTTGCCCACGTGCTAAATGTGTGTGTCCCGACCATATTTTGCATGTTGTGGTACATTATCCTCTTGAATGTGGCCAAATATGCTTTTATCCTTCATTTTAGCTACATCAAGCTCTGGGGCATCATTGCAAGCCTAACCCAAGGTGTGGGCAAGGGGAAGGGGCAAGCTAACCCTATTATTAGAATAATGCTATTTAGTGTTTAATGCTCATTCTTATTAGCTGTTGCTATTTTTATCATTTTAGCAGTTTCTTAGATGAAACTGGTTGTTTCTATTTCCTAATAGAAACTTGATGTTTCTATTATTGTAAATATCTCTGTATTACTTATTGAGCTTCATTCTGCTCATGTAAATGAATTCAATTCATTCATTGATTATGGTATCAGAGCTAAGTTATTTTTTTGGAAATAATTTTTCAGTGTCTGAAAAATTCTGTGTTTCATTTCGAAACTGCTCTCGAGGGGTCTGCATCTGAGTTCTTGTTTTTACGTTGGTTGACACTGTTCGAACTTGAGTCGAGGACGGGCTCTGCGTGGGGTTTCACTGTCACGTTGTTCTTTCCTTAGTCATATTTGGACTCAAGTTGCAGCCCCTGCTAAATTTATCAACCGAGGAGATAGCCGCTCGAACGCATTTCAAAGCTCTGGGTTGCTACTACAGCTGCCACAGAACCACTGTTTTTGTTTCCCACGCTTCCTCCGCCCTGCACCCGTGCCAGAGAACACATCGCATGATCGATTCTTATAAATCGTCCAACTCGACGCAGGCGTAGCATTGGGCTCACTGTTTGGGACATTCGAAGCTCGTTTCTCTCTTGGTGTTCTCGCAGGGAAGCGCCATAGTCTCCGACTTCACAAGGTCCATAACAAAGACACAGTTGCCCACGAGCATCAGGAGTTGAGTGTTATTTGACATGATCGCATTTCCGCTCCTTCCTTTGTAAGCTTTTTTTAATTTTCTTGGCCCTCGACCTCTCTTCGAAAGTGTTGCGTTTGTGACTCACCTTGAGAGACAAGGCACGGGTGGCCTTTGCCTGCTTCCATTTGCGGCCTGAGAATTTGCCAGCGATAACACCGTCGTAGGAGAGTTTTCCATAGACAGGCTTGTCTTGGCCTTCGACTGCAACGGCTGCTCGAATACGGACGTCCTGCCTACTAAAGTGCTTTGTAGGATTGATACAAGTCTTCTTGACGGCTTCCTATGCGCTCCTCAACGTTTTCTTTCTCCGCGTGGCGATAAAAATTTCTGAATCGGGGCACGTGAGTACACAACAGTTCTTTGTTTTTTACAACCATCAATTGTGAAATTTCAAGGAGTATATTAATTTCTCTTAAAGAGAATTTGTATAGCAGAGAGAAAATTAGTTTTTTTCCTGGGCATTCCTTCATATTTACACCAGCATATGTCAGAGTTTGCCCAGATCAACGGTCATTTGCATTGAAATCCGTGCAAGATTTTTTTTTTTTGTTTTGTTGTGTCTTGGGAAACGTGCAGATGGCCTCGTTAACCAATCTAATGTTAGAAGGCAGTCAACGCTATAATGGTACAAATTATAACACTTGGAAACAGAGAATGTTGATCATTTTTGAATATAGGCATCTTGACCAGCTCGTTTTGGGCCAAGAACTCCGTCCTGGTACAGCTGGTGCTGGTCAGGAAAGTTTGATGATCGAAATCGAGAAGCTGTTATGCTTCTCAAACTCTCCGTAACTGATGATCAGTTACCAGAAATTCCTTCTAGCAAGACAGCTGCCGACATCTGGAAACATTTGAAGGAATTGCATGAGACATCCGACAAAAGCAGAGCTTTTTTCCTCAAGAATCAGTTGTTCTCCATCATGATGGAAGAACATGTATTTACAGGGACATCTTAACAAGATTAAATACATTCAAGATCAACTCGAAGCCATTGGTCGGAGAATGGAGGAAGAAGATATGGTAGTCATCACTCTGAAAAGTCTACCAAAACCTTATGAGCACTTCATAGAAACACTCAACATTACCTCCACTAATGTTGATTTGAAGTTTCCAGAGTTATGCACCAAACTCATGCAACAGGATCGCTGGAAAGAACAGTTTGGTAGTGGTGCTTCATCAGCCTCCTCAGAAAATGCTTTTGTTGCCAAATATCAGTGTTCTCAGTCTTTTCAGCAGAAAGGTTCTTCTCAGCCTTTTGATCCTGCAAGGAAGAAAAATGTGTAGTGTAATTACTGTCACAAATTTGGCCACATGAAGAAAGATTGTCGAGAGAGGATTGCTTCTGAACAGAAGAAATAGGGAGGGTCCCATCAGACAGCGAATGTTGCAGAACATTCCGAGTAGACAGAATCTGCCTTTTATGCCTTTATGGCTAAAAGGTCTTCAGATCATGTTCCGTCTTCGGCCTGGTACATTGACTCTGGTGCATCACACCATTTCTCTCACAGGCGTGACTGGTTTATTAACTTCTCACCTTTCAGTGATTCCTTGGTATTCAGCGGAGGTGAAGAGTACATAGTGGTTGGCAGAGGAACAGTTCAGATGCAGTCTGGTGGGCACACACTCATCTTTCTGAATGTGTACTATGTTCCTGGTATGGAAATTAATCTGTTGTTTGTCATCTAGATTATGAGGAACTCTCCTCAGCTTGATGTAGTGTTCAGCGCGCACAAGTGCTCCATTATCGACAGGGAGACTAGTCTAACAGTTGCTGTTGGCCTAGAGGATCATGGTCTATATAGGCTTTTTGACACTGGTGATTCTCCAGAAGTGGCTCTAGCAGCTCGTGTTTCTCCTATCAGCACTCTGTGGCATCAGCGATATGGGCATCTCAACATGCAGTACCTCTCTCAGCTCTCTCGGGAGGGACTTGTGTCAAGGTTACCTAATATTCAGACTCAGCATTTGGGAGTATGCGACGCCTGTCAAGCTGGCAAGCAACATCGATCTTCCTTCAAGGATGGAGAATCTTGGCGCGCATCTAAGGTACTCTAGTTAATTCATGCTGATATTTGTGGTCTTATGAATACATCTTCTATTACTGGTTGCAAATATGTTTTCTTATTGTAGATGATTTCAATAGAAAGATGTGGGTGTATTTGCTAAAAAATAAATCTGATATATTTAGTATCTTTCAAAAGTTTAAATCCTTAGTGGAAAAAGAGACTGGCTGTAATATCATAAATTTTATGGCAGATAACGGGAGGGGGGGGGGATTCTGTTCTTCTGCTTTGTCCAACTTCTGTGATACTCATTGCATTAAACGCCAATTAACTACACCCTACACTCCTCAGCAGAACAGTGTTGTCAAATGCCATAACCGTACGGTTGTTGAAATGGCTCGTTCCATGTTACAGCATAGGAGTGTTTCGAACAAATTTTGGGCTAAAGCAGTATTTATTACTGTCTATCTTCTTAACCGATTGCCTACTCAGGCTGTTAAGGGGAAGACTCCCGAAGAGGTTTGGTTTGGCCATAAGCCTAAGATCAGTCACCTCAAAGTATTTGGCTCGGTTGCATATGTTTGGATTCCAGCTACTAAGCGCTCTAAGTTGGATCCCAAAAGTCAGAAACTCATGATGACAGGGTACAGTGATCATCACAAGCGCTATAGGCTGATAGATATAGCCACTAATGATCTTAGCTTTAGTCGGGATGTAGTATTTGATCAAGATAGAGGATTCTTTCATTCTCCTCCTTCTGAGTAGTGTTATGAGGATCAACCTTACAGTGTTCTTCTTCCGATAGGTCCACCTAATGGGAGGGATGATGTAGCATCAGTATTTGATGATGCATTACTTGAGCTTCCTCCGGAAAATAACCCACCTCTTGCTGCTCCTATTGATCCTGAGCCTTCTCCACCTCCTCTTGATATTGGTGCCTCCATTCTCCGGATAAAATGGTGGGCTAAAACCATTGGTGATCTCCAGGATAATGAGCTTCTTGAAGGTAGAACTTCTTTCTCTCTTAGTCCAAGTATGCCAAAAATCTTGTGGACAGGTTCAGAATTCAGGATTGCAAACCGGCCATGACTCCTATGGAACTAGGGCTCAAACTTTTAGCTCAGTCATCCTCCCCCCTTGTGGATGAAACTTTATTCAGGCAATTAGTGGTCATCCTCATCTACCTTACTACCATTAGACCTGACATCAGTTTTGCAGTGAGCTACATTTCCCGCTTCATGTCAGCTCCTAAAGCTGATCACTGGATAGCAGCAAAGCGTGTGCAGTGTTATGTGCATGGCACTCCTGATTATGGACTCTTGTACACTGGAAGTTCTGATCCTATACTTAGTGGTTACACAGATTCTGACTCGGCCGGTTTGGTTGATGGTCGTAAATCTACAGCTGGGTATGTGTTTAGTCTAGGATAGGGTGCTGCTACCTGGACTTTTAAGAAGCAGCAGGCAGTGGCTCTCTCCTCAACAGAAGCAGAGTATCGGGGAGAAGTTAAGGCATCTTGTGAGGCAGTTTGGCTTCGACGTATGCTTGCAGATATGCATGTTTCCCAGACAGGTCCTACTCCCTTGTTCTATGATAATTAGGGAGTGCTCAAACTTGCCAAGAATCTAGTCTTTCATGAACGAACAAAGCATGTGGAAACCCATTGGCACTACATTCGCCGGCTTGTTGAAGACGGATCCGTTCAGTTGTGATATGTTCCCACAACGGAGCAGCCCGCAGACATCCTCACCAAGCCTCTTGGTCCTGATAATTTTGTAAAACTCAGAGGGTCTATCGGTGTTGTAAATGGATTGAGCATTAAGGGAGGGTATTAGAATAATGCTATTTAGTGTTTAATGCTCATTCTTATTAGCTGTTGCTATTTTTATCATTTTAGCGGTTTCTTAGATGAAACTGTTTTTTTTTTTTAAATTTCCTAATAGAAACTTGATGTTTCTATTATTGTAAATATCTTTGTATTACTTATTGGGCTTCATTTTTCTCATGTAAATGAATTCAATTCATTCATTGATTAGCTATGTGGACCCAGTGAAGGAATGTGCTGCTAGGTGGGAGAAATGATGAAGCGGGTAAAAGTGAGTGGAAAGGGGGTAATATAAGCAGATAAGGGAGCGGGACCATGTAACCAAAATCATGGTTTCCCATGAAATACCATTCGTAAAGCTAAATGGATAGTAAAAGAGATTCAAAATGCAAGGTTAATATCCAAAAGGGGTTTAGGGGAGGAGGGCACAGACCTAACCCATTCTTTCTGCCGAATGCCCCCATAAATCCATACCCAGAAGTGTCTGTGATAAGCAAAATACAACACTCAGTTACCAAATAGCAATGCATACCTTTAGGTCATGGAGGCCTAGCTTCAAACATACGATCATGGCAGATAGGTGAGGGAAGACATGGTTGGCTTAGGTGGTGGAGAAATGGCACAATGAGCTAGGTGGTGGCTGCAAGGAGTTGGTGGCTGTCGGCTGAGGACCATCTTGGACAAATTTTTCTTGCTAGGGATATCACCCACAAAATGGTTGGTAACATCTGGCTCCAATTGAGACGTGATCTCTCGACAAAGTGGGCGAAACTACTCGATTGGGAGGTCACAAGAACTCCAACAATCTCTTGGTTACCGTAGACTTGTCACCTGCACATATAATATGTATAAAAATACGAGGCAACATGCTTTCGCTACGTCTCATGATCGCACATGCTATATGTTAGGCCATAAAATCCAGAAAAAATAAAAAATGCAAATATGCATCTATATGCATGAGAAATATCATATGACAGTAGTTCTAATGCGAAAATGAGCATGCAATGCATCCTACCCTAACACGCATATGACAAAGTTATTATTAAGTGTAATCATAAATTAGTGCAATCAACATATCATCAAGTCAATATAAATATGCGTACCTATATGATTACTCATGCAACAAATCCCGAATTGACTGCAAAACCAAACACATGTATGATCATTTGAGAAGTGGTAGGAAAAGGATGCAATCTAGGCCACGGGATCTTCTCTTGCAACCAAAATATAGAGATGTCAACAACCGATCTCATAAATTGTTGATGGATGGCAACTTTTGGCATATCACTTCCACCATTGTCCTTATTATTTACTTCATGGATTATGGCCTTCATTGGGTTATGACTAGTAGGAAAGGGAGGTCGATGAGATGGAAAAACACAAGTAGATTGCACATGATGAGTACACTGGGGAGGGGAGACTATCGAGTGATCAAAACCCTTAGGGTGCGTCCGAGGAGAAAAAGTATAATCAGTGAAGGGTTCTCTTTGGCCCTATACTTGGGAGGGGGGAAGGGCTCACAATTACTGGATATCATACGACCAGGGGTGAGGGACTCACTTCATGAAGACTCAAGATGATGACCAATAGGAAAAAGGGAGAAAGAAGTATTGTATTCAACGCGTTGTACTTTCCCAAAATCATAATATAAAGGCTCAAGTGATTTGAACATATAATCATAGTCAGGAGAATTGGAAGCCTTATCAATTTCCTTAATATCAAAGATTGTGTCTGTCCTAAGGGAAAAACTGATCACTTCCAAATGCCCATCTTTAAGCAAAGGAAAATGAAGATTCTCTTTCCCAAGGGTATCAATAGGTGTCGTAAATGGAAACACCCTCAAATTGAGGACCAACAATTTCCCATTTCTTCTTTCCAGTGTGGAAATAATCTTCAATGTCATCTTCCAAGGAGCTAGTGGGATCATCTTTCCCAAGGTTTTCAAAAAAGGATTCATCTGGAGTAATATCCTTGAGAAATGTAAGGTCGGTCTCAGTTTCACTTTCCATACATTCATCCTTCCTAACATGTGTTCTCAAAATCATCATTTTCATCATGTGGACCCAAGGAGGACTCGTCTTTTTGCTCATTAAATAGATTCTCAATGTCTTGATGATGATCGATAAAGGCTTCCTCTTGGATGCTTAATGCAGGGTATAGTTGAAAATGTTTAAGAAAGTCATCAGCTAACTCTTCAATAGATAAGATGCTCATAGGTTCATGATCATGCAACCATGAGTTATGACCGCCGAGAGATCCCATGAACAATAACAGAAAGATATCTTGGTGGACAACCTTCTCTCTTGAAGCATGTGCATTAATATTTCTACGTGGTAAATTGTGGAGAGTGGATAATGTACCATCCTTCTCGCGACATGATTTGGATGCCCAAGAATGCTAGCAATGTCAAAAGCAAGAAATTTATCAAAGAAAGACAACCTATCTAAGGTATGCATGAAAAATATGTAGGAGTGATCAGGGTGAAATTAAAGATGCCTAGAAAAATGCTTGCTTCACTTTGCAAGCATTGACCTTAAAGTTCAATGAAGGACTAGGGCATCGTTCTTCCAATGGAGTCGCCAATAATGATATGTCAATATGTCATATAGGGAACAAAACACATATTTCGTGTCCTCGAAAACAATGCCAAAATGTTACCGCACAAAATAGTAGGGGCCCTGAGATGGACCCGTAAAGGGACAACTGCTAGATCAAGGGCAATGATGGAGAGTTAGCCCACTGCCACCTCAGCTAGAGCTCGCTACCCTCTACGGACTTTCTCCGATGGGAGGAGACTGGGTATGATAAGGATCGCAAAGATTAATAGATCAAAGATAGGATGAAGGGTGATCCTAGAAAGCCTATTCACAAGAGAGGCTCAAGATTGTGTCTTGCTTGTCTTGGAAGACAAGATGGAAGGCTCTCTAAGAAGGGTTTGTGGAGAATTTCAAGGGTTAGGTTTTGAGTATGTTTCTTATAAAGGAGATCCCTAAGCCTTAGAATTCTTGTGGAAAATTGGGTTCCAGGTGATCTTTGAAGAATTAACCTTGATAGTGCATGGTACCACATAGGACCAAGTGGACCCAAGGTTAGGTCAAGAGGATAGGATTTAGCAACCAATGATATACTTGACCTAATTAGGGAGGGGAAAGCGATGATATAGTTCCAAAAGTAATGGACAATGGGTTGTTGGCCCCTTATTCTCCACATAATAAACTTGTGGTGCTCCCAATGGATGTAAGGGCACACAAGTGACCTCACGGGTTTCCAAGTAAGTCGAAGATTCCTGTACACCATCTGTAAGGGCTTAGATGATGGTGTAGGTGATGCTACATCAGCATACAATTCTTGGGTCATCTGCCAAGTGCATGGGACAACTGTGGGGCTAGCGGGGCAAAGATGAACCATGTGCATATTCCTCGTCTAATAGGTGAATCTCGAGCCATCTCTGAACATCACTGGGGATCCGTGGAGTGATGTCTATTGATGTGGAGGCCCATGGTTCTCAACACACACGCTACATGTGCCAATGTAGCCCTCTAGAGGTTAGGACCCCGTATAGGGAGACCAAACCCATGATGGAGACCACCTGCAATTCTACATAAGATCCAATGTGTCCCCTAGCCTTCTAGTACAACAAGTCATCAACAAAATCTAGTAGAGCTTACAAACCATGGACAACAGGTGGGGACTTCATAATGGCATGCGCTTCCATGAAGGGCTTTAGCATGTGCAAATGTCTCCAAGCTTCAAATGGGGTTAACCAAGTATCCCATTAGGTGGTTTCTACTTCTAAAGGGGATAATATGTCCAAGGTACATCCTTTAAAAGTTGGTGGCATGTGATAAAGAGATGATTGGTATAAGGAATGAGAATGGGCAACCCTGGGCCACATGTTGAGGTACAAGGTAGCTAGAAAAGGGAACCGCACACTTGGGTATATAATGTATAGGAGGGAGAAATTGTGGTACATGAGGTGCCCCGACCTTCATTTTTTCACCCTTTTTTATATGCCTTTCGCCTTTTTATGATTTTCTTTGAGTAACTGCTCGGGCTCAATGGGTAATAGCATGATGTATAATATATAGCAATGAATACCCCGTTTTGAGGTAGGGCGGTTCATTGCCCACCAAGGGTTGGGACAATCATGTGTTCCTATATGATGAAGGAAGCTCATAGGACCTATAGGAACCAAAGTGATGGCCATGATGATGAGGTAGAGCAAATGTATTGGCTTTTTCCCAGGTGCTAAATGTGTTTGTCGTGGCCAATTTTGCATTTTGTGGTACATTTTTCTGTTGAATGTGGCCAAATGTGCTTTTATCTTTCTTTGTAGCTACATCAACCTTCGGGGCATGATTGTAAACCTGACCTGAGGTGTGGGCAAGGGGAAGGGGTGAGCTGACCTTATGTGGACTCAGTGGAGGAATGTAGACCTAGGTGGGAGAAATGATGAAGGGGGTAAAAATGAGTGGAAGGGGGGTAATATAAGCGGATAAGGGAGCAGGACCACACAACCAAAATCAGGGTTTCCTGTGAAATACCATCCCTAAAGCCAAATGGTCAGTAAAAGAGATTCGACGAGACTATAATGCAAGGTTAATATCCAGAAGGGTTTTAGGGGACAAGGGCACAAACCTAACTCATACTTTCTGTCGAATCCCCCCATTAATCCATGCCCAAAAGTGTCCAAGATAAGAAAACTACAATACTCAATTACCAAATGAAAATGCATACGTTTAGGTTTGGGAGGCCCACCTTCAAACATAGAATCATGGTAGATGGGTGACGAACCACATGGGTGGCTCGGGGGGCGAAGAAATGACACAATGAGCTAGCTAGTGGTAACAAAGGGTTGCCGGCTGAGGACCATCTTGGAGAAATCTTTTCTCCTAGGGATATCACCCACAAAATGGTGGGTAATAGGCACATTACCCTTATCAAAGACCTCTATCAGTACCCGTACAAAAGAGTGGCAACACTTTTCCAGAATACATATGATGGCTACAAAGGTGAAACAAAGCAAAAGGCAAAATTTCTAAACATCATGATTCAATATCTAATTTCTATCCATGATCCTTATTTAATTGCCAAATACATTAAACTTAAACCCTTTGTATTAAATAATGGCTAATGTAAGTCATGTGTGTTGGGTCACCATTGTCATTAAATGATTGAGCTTAGCATGATCTATGAGGCATGTATGGGCTACTACCTGTGAGAATACTGGAAATCATCACTAGGACTGCTGTCTGCAATGTGGATCTTTGGGAAAAAAATCTCCTCTAGTTACCAATAGATGTGAGTGGATAACATTACCCAACCTTATTTTCAACCCAATTTCGACAGAGAAATTAATGTAGAAACTTTAAGGCGAGGAAGGAAAGGTGTGGGGATATTTTGTTTCATTTTGACGTGGCCTTCATTAGTGTGATATCTCCATTAATCAGGGATAGGTCAAGCCCTCTGTGTGCTAATGCTAGCTTTCAATAATTAAATATTGTAATATGAATCTGCATCAAAATTTTGCATAAATTTGTAATAGACACCTCCCCATCTCTCTTATGTAGATCATTGATGTGGTTTTCACTTGATCTTTGCACATTCTGCCACCATATGGGTACTCTTTTCATTGGTTTTCTTAATTCTTGCAAACTATCAGAATGGAAGCTTCTGTGAGTCTCGTTATTTAGAGATCTGTCTTCTGGATCCATTACATAAATCTTCTTGCAAACTGTTTTTTACCTTGATCAAAAGGAAATAACATCAAAGCATACAAGAGATTCTCAACATGAAAAGAGGGACTATGGCAAAGAAGTTTTATTTTGAATTAATATAGAAGGAACTTGGGCTATACTTTAGAACAAACTTTCTTTCCCTTTATTTGTTAATCCTAGGTAGCGTATGTACCTTTTTATTCTTCTTGAACATCCATATATTTGGGTGAAACTTTATGAAAACTAGAGACCAATGTTTTCAATTTCTTAAACCACTTAAAATGTTAATACAAATTTAAACTTTATTTCCTAACATCACTCTGTTTGCCTGATGTGTCATGCAAGTCCCAACGTAAATTGGACAGTCTATGGCTTATGCATATATAGGATTGCATAAAAAGGCATTATATAGCTATCATAAGAATGAGGAATATTCCATAGAATGATTCATATATCCTTTCCATGATTTTGATGTTGTAATGTCAAAAACCAAGATTCGACATATTATTCTCTGTTTGTACCAAGAAAATACACATGTGCTAAATCTTACATTAAGTGCAACTTTATTCACTTCTGCTAATTATCTTACGATTTATTGTTAATTTTTCTTAGGGCTATATTGTTCTTTGCTTTGATAATTGCATTTCTTCATTAACACATTAAGTTCAGCTCATAACTCCATAACATTATTCATATTTACATCATTATTCAGCAGCATATGCAAATATATAGAAAGTACAATATCATCATCATCAATGCAACGGAACATAATGGGACAATAGAAGAAAAGCATTCACACATAATAGAGACACCAAGATTGGTCAGAGACTAGGATAAAACCCACTATGGGGAAAACCCTTTTAAATTTTTCTTCTTATTAGATTCTCATTGGATAATTCAACAAAAGAAAGTACAATGATCCATATCTTCATCCATACAACTATCCAACAAAAACAACTACATAGTATCCATGAAATGAACCCAACAATGCTTATACTCAAAATTCTGATTTTGAAGCTTGTATTGAAGTGTCCTTGTCTGTGGTCAATTGTCGAACATTGTGGTCACTGAGAAAAATCTTTGGACAATTGAAATTTCATCATTTAGGTCTTGATCGCATGGAGGAGTGTATGCGTGCGACTTGGAAGGTTCAGTCGCTCCCTGGAGCCTATAAGCTAGCGATTGTAGTTTGCAACTAAGACTTAGAAACTCTAGATGTTGGTCGCATGGAGGAGGCGCTATCTAGGGCTCAAAATAATTTACTCAAATATTTACCTTAAACATAATATGAAAGCTTTTATAAGAATTTAACCAACATCTATAATATCAGAATTTATCAGTTTGATGTTGAGTACCTACCTGGGTTTATGTGGTTGAAGATGATTCTGATTTGCTCCTGCTCCCTCTCTCGTTACCACAAGACCAAACCTCCAAATTGGGTACAACTTAGTTACTTAGTTCCAGAATGCGTCTCAATGCCCGAAAAACTTAAGAACAATTGAAACTCCTCCTCTTAGTAAGTAAGAGTCTTAGAAATTTCCTCTTCTCAGCCCTCCCTTTCGTCAAGATTTCCTTCCTCCTTTTATTTCTCTGTCTACCGCCTTCCTCATATCTCTGTGTCTTTGTTTTTGTTACGTGGATTTTTTTATAAAATCAATTCTCATTTGATTTTATGGATTCTGTTTGAATACGTAGGATTTGATTAGATTAAAGTTTATATTATTTTAATAAATTAATTTAATTTATTTAGTTTATAATTTTAATTAATTTATATTATTATTCTATTAATTTAATTTAAATAATTTGCAAATTAAAATTAACATTTTCTTTTAGTTTAGGGTTTATCATATATATATATATATATATATATGTATGTATGTATTTAAGGCGGTATATGTATATATATGTATGTATGTATTTAAGGCGGTATATGTATTACCTATTTAATTTGATATGTTCATGATATTCCAGTGAGGTAGGGATTTATTTTGATAATTAATTTGTTAGCTTAATTTAGACATTTCCCTGTATTAACTAGCGTATATATAGTGCAATACATGTTGGTCCATGCATATGTAGCTATGTATGCTAATATTCGTATGTATGCTAATATTCGTATTTTGTTTGTAATAGTATGTGGGCCATTACACGCTGAGCATGCAACTAAAAAGCTTCGTGCAACTAAAAAGCTTCAGTTGCACGGATGAGCCGGTTAGTGTGCAACTATGGTCGAGTTCTCCCTGTGTCATGCCTGCGACTGAAGCCCAAAACCCTAAAACAAAGATGCACGCTTCAGACCCTACAATTTCTTCTTCGAGCGAAACCATTCCTTTACAGATGTGCCTTAGACCTGTGTGAACCAAAAACCAAGAAAGAGAATAGAAGAATGTCTCACAATGATGTGCAAATGAGGTTGAGCTCACTTGTATTTATAGCCTTCCAAGGGTGTCCAATTTGCTTTAGGGCCGACCTTATCAAATATGCAAATGTGGGCTTTTCTTCATAAGTACACTTTCTTTGATCTGATTTGAGTGATCTTTAGATCGATTTCGGTTCTCTCGAAAAGAGGAATTTAATGCAATCATTATCTCATTCAAATTAGCCGACGAAAGTGGAATTTGACCACAGTTGCATATTTTAACATTTATTTCTGAATATTGTTTCTGTGTATCTCAAAATTTTGTAGTAGGAATGTGCCAATGTAATGGCCCTTTTGAAATTAAATTGTTACATGTTTATTTATTCCATAATTATGACAATTTTGGAGGCCATGGAACCCATGTGATTTTTGGAAAAGGCTTAGTAACGAAAAAGGGGCCGAAATGTTTTGTAGGCATAGCATGGGGGCTACCCACATGAGGAAATAGGCACAACCTTAGATGGAAGTTCGAATGACTAAGTGGGCAAAGTCAAATTGCTAATTGGAGGCGGCCCACATGGGAAAAGAGGCCCACGAATTATAAATAGATGAGGCTCAACCTCATTTGGGATCTTTTTTGACATATTGAACTCAACCTTAGTTGCTCGAGTTGCTTCGTCGGGTCACTGTGCTGTTTAGCACGTGAGTGTCTCCGAGCGGAAATCTCAACCCTTGCTTCGGTGGACTTCGAGTGCCACCCTAGGAAAGCAATTCATACTACCTTGGAGGAGAGCCAGTGGAGTTTCACTGTCATATCATTCAGCATTTGTCTTAGCCAGTACATGTTTCTGGAGGACGTAGAAGGGGAACACGTAGGTGTTGCTTGTGGGCTCATCCGGGCAGCAACTGTTGGGGGAGTTTGAGCATTGGAGCTACAGTGGAGGATCATCTTTTTGGGAGTGTTTTGGAGCAGGACATTGCTGTATTGGAGCAGTTCGATTTACAGTCACTGGGCCCTGTGCAGAGAGTTATCACTCGGCTCAAGTGAGAGTTGGAGGAAGGAATTGTAGAGCTTGAGCTGGCCAGGAGATGTAGGAGATCATTTGGAGGGCCATTTGAGGAGGATTGCTGGAGTTGGGAGAGCAGAGATTGACCGGATCATTTGCAGCGACAAAATTCGAAATTGGAGAAGGGCTAAGTTGTGAAGGGTTAATTTTTGAAGATTGGAACCAAGGGAAACCCTTTCTGGGTTTTTCTGTGTTTTGGGCAAGTATCACACTCCTAGTTTTATAGAATTTTCTGGGAAGAGCTAAAGGGTCGAATAGGGGTCCCAACCCAGGCAACAACTAGAGGAGCTAACGGATCCGAGGTCAACATCTAACCAATTCCTGCGTGGGTTATTTTAGGTATTTGGTGGAGAGGCAGAGGTTTATTTACCGTAATTTTCTGAGCACCGGAGGAGGGGTTTCTAGCAACATCTTTGCTGCAGACAACACAGTTTCACAAGGGTAGCGCACGGCATCATTGCAGCAGTTGTTCGTGCTATCTGGGCTTGACATATTACCACCTGAGCTTGATCACAATCACCATTGAGTCAAGTCCATGGCTCAGTTGTTGGTTATTCCTGGACTCTTTTTATGGTTGTGCAGTTAATGTTTCAATTTTATGGTGTTCTTTTTATTGTTTGCTTTGCAGAGCACTATTTTTCTAGTTTGGAATATTACAGCCAATTCCAGTTAATGTATTTTAATACAATGCTGAGAAAGGAACCCAGAATTAATGGAACAGCTCTTACATAATCAGAAATCAATCTAATACATCACCATATATCCGTAGGATTATTTATTTTCTATATCAGAAAAATGATGAGTTTTCAATTTGAAGATGGAATGCTTGGAACTGCACTTGGATTTTTTTTTAGATTTGAGAAACGGAAGGTTATGGATTGAATTATTTTTTGCATTGGGCGAGGTTTGTAATAGGAAAAATTGATTAATATGGCTTCTCTGGACAATTTAATGTATTTTCAATACAAATTTTTCTTTTCAGAAATGGACAAATTGTTTAGAACAGCAGAAGGCATTTCAAATGCAGTTAAAATGGGTCTTTTAACACCCAAGGTGCATTTGCTAGTGCAGCTTATTTTACAACAGAGGTATGACTAAAAATATGAATTAGATAACATGGTATATGCTTAAAGTTTTTTGTTGGTAGGGGTCTAGCAATAAATGACCTTTTCAGATCTCCAGGAATGATGAAGAGATGCGCTGTATTATATTCGTTGAAAGAGTGATTGTAGCAGCAGTAATCTCAAGCTTGATGCAGCAGCTTGATTCCCTTTCATTTGTCACCAGTGATTTCTTATCTAGAGCTACTTCTGTATGGTGTGGGAATAAGCAGCGCAAAACACTTCAATATTTTTCAACTGGCAAGGTGGATTTCATATTTCTATCATGTAATGCTATTTTCTATTTTTAATTCTTCAAAAGGCTGAATTAGAGTGAGCTACATACTTTTATTACATAAACTAGTAAATGTGATTGAACAGGTGAATGTTTTGGTTGCCACTGACGTTGTTGAAGAGGGAATTGATGTGCAAAGTTGTAGCTGTGTCATTCGTTTTGATTTGCCAAAAACAGTACGGAGCTTTATACAGTCTCGCGGACGTGCCCGTCAAAGCAATTCAAAATTTATCCTTCTCATTGAGAGGTATTATTATGCTAGTTATCAATAAGTAAATTATGTGGTGGAGTTGATACATCAAGTTATCAACACTTGTTTGACATGGCAAAATAGCAGTGGTTCATTTGACAACAGAGACAAAATAAAATGGCATAACTCATTTCAGGATGATGAATGGGTATTGGTGTCCCATGAGACTTAGTTTCTCTCTTGGAGGTTAATGGCTCTTGTGATAGAGATTTCAGCATATTAGAGACAAAATTTCTACTTGATGCTGAATTATGTGATGTAATTTTTAATTGTAACTGTCATTTGCATAATGATACTTATGCATTTTCCTTGTCTTTATTTCTTTGTATTGTGGACTTGGCAATATCTTTCCTGTTAATGTGTTTTATGTTTTGTTAATTAGTCACCAGTGTTTGAGGTTTCTATCTATGTGTGTTGGTTTAAAATTGAAATCCTACCAATGTTCATGTGTTCTTTCTTTCATTCTTGTAGTCTAATCTTTCTGTTAACTCCTGAATATTACCCCTGTTGTAGTATGTTGTTGCTTTTTGCTTAGACTCCATCATTGTATGCTTTTAGGTTATGTTTCTTAGAGATTCTTCCTAGGTATTTGTCTCTTGATTTCTTTGATGATTTATTGGTTGTAGTAAAATGCTGGACCAACTTCTTTTACCATCACAAACATCATTATCTTGGCATTGTATACATTTATGGTTAGGTTGAGCTCAAGTTTGTAGCCAAGTCACTTGACATTGATAATGGGGACACATGGATATTGGGGCATGGGTGTCTGACAAGGACGTGCTGATTTTTATGGACCACGTTGCCACAAAATCTACCAATCCTAGTGCAAAGCCTTGGTAGGCAGATCGAAAACTTAGGACAAAAAGGAATCAACTACTGCTGTCACGTCAACAACCTTTCTCTAGCTATTTACTGGTGTTTGCACCACAAGGGAGGCTTCCCTATAAGATTCACCAAAAGCATATTCAATAAGAATGGCTCAAGGTGGCGGATGGCGTCTAGTGATGGGGGATAGGGTACTGGCAAAGCCTGAATGGCTAGGGTAATCTTCATCAAAGTTCAAGGACACTATCCTTAAACCACTAGAGTAAATTATAGGGCTGTTATTAGTTTGAGTTTTGCAGATTTTCAATGATGGGGTATACAACGTCATATAACAGTTAGAAGAAAAAGCCTTACAATGGCAGATCAACAAAGGATGAATATTTTCAATGGATTTAGAGTTTACAATGGAGATTTTTTGGTTAAAACATACATAAAACAACAATGGATTGATGACATCATCCCTAGAAATAGGGTTAACATGTAAAAAATGCTAGATTTTGGTTTTAGACAATTATTTAGTGCAATTCCTATTTAATGAACAGTGACACATCGAAGAAAATTACTTTTTAGTGATATTTGATATAAACATTAACCCTAAATATCTAGAATTTAAGAGAGAAGAAAGATAATTTAATAAAAGAATAGGATTTGATTGACACCACCTAGACTAGTGCTTTTCTTTAAATGGGAAAATGAAGTCATCCAAGGCAAATTCAATGAGGACGACGTTGTTGAAAGAGGTAAGATGGCAAGGGCATTTACTTACAAACCTTAGCATCTTCCTTTCAAGGGAGATTTTAAATTTAAGAGATGTACAACTCAAAGTTCTCTTAAAGGATTTCAGGAAAACAATTTGGCACTTAATAGCCTCAACACTTGGAATTTGGAGCTCTTCTAATGAATACCGTCATCCCTGTAGGGCTAATGGCTCACATGTGCGGGTTTGTTTTGTCACTTTTGGCCTAAAGCTAGTGGGTTGGCTTGTAACCCAATGTATTGTTGTGATTTAACTTGTACCTATGGGCTTTTAGGCTAAAACTATGTCTTGTCATCCTCATATAAATAGAGAAGTGGATCACTTGTAATTCATCATCGTCAATTGACTAGTTCAACCCTCCTTAGGAGAATTCCATCCTCTTTGTGTCTCTACAAGATGTGATCTATGGAGTACATTTCATATTGGAGCTATTTTCTTGCCTTTGGAGAAGTTATCTTGGATCAATAAAGGATTACTCATGAATTTCATCTTGTAAGTGATCTTTGTTGTTGAGGAATTTTTCATTTAATCTCTAATGCATGGAATGTAGTGGTTATCTAGGGATTTTCTATTGTGCATTACTCATATATGGAATGTTAATGGTAATCCCCTTGGTGAGATCTTGTGGTATCTCTTTGAAGTTCTTTTGATGCTTCACAAAGATATTAGTTAGGGTTTTGTTGCTAGGGCATCAAAATATCCTTACTCCATTGCAAGATCTAGATAATCTTAAGCGTCCATAGACTCCATCAAACCATGAAATAGGCACTGGCCTTGTCTAGTTAATGATCAAGTTAAATTTCATCCACAAGGTAAATTTTGTTTTCTTTCTTTTCTCAAATTTGACCCTCTTAAGGATAAGCGACCCAATTAGGGCTTAGTGCGAATTGATCTAGGAGAGATATTTGGTCTTGGAAGGATCCAACAACAAGAATTCGGCTTGAATCATCTTGCTCATGGCTATAACATAGGTTTGGTACTTGCATGGCTTCTTGCTTTCCTTGAAAGTTCCCCGAGTAGCAGCATGTTTTTCAGCATGTTGTAATGTATCCTCGAGCCAAAGTGGTCTTTTCCTTGTAGGGCGATCACATGGAAGAGGATCCAAAGGGTCCATAGGCTTCATGGGAACATCAACGATCTCCTTTTCGGATTCAGGCACAGAGGGACCTTCTAAAATATCCATCTTATCACTATTGTCTTCAGGAGGAGTAGGTGGAAGGAGGTCCCTTGTTTTTCTAAGGGCAACATCTTCATTGAATGTCACATCCCTGCTAACTTTTGCCTTCCTTTGACCAAAAATATAATTTTAAATGCTTTAGAATCTTCACTATATCCAACAAACGTACGTTTCCTTCTTGTAGCTTCTAGCTTGTTTCTTTTGTTCTTCGGTACATGGAAGTACACCGGGCAACCAAAAATTTGGAGATGACCAATATTGGGCTTGACACCCATGAATACTTCCTCGGGAGTCTTGTTTTCCAAAACTTCATGAGGCAACCTGTTTTGAACATATACAGTTGAGTTTGTTGCTTTAGCCTAGAGGAACATTAACAACTTTTGATCATGGAGCATAGCTCAGGCAACTTCCACAATGGACCTGTTCTTTCTCTCAGGCACTTCATTTTGTTTTGGAGTGTAAGGCACAATGGTGTCCTTCTTGATTGCTTCCATCTTCCAAAAGACTATGAATTCATTTGAGATGTCCTCCCTGTCGTTGTCAGGCCTAAAGATCTTTATTCTCTTCCTTGTATGATTTTCCACCAAAGTCTTGAATTCCTTGAATATTTCGAATGCCTTGCCCTTATGCTTAAAATAATATACATGTCTTCCTTGAGAAATCGTCAATGAAGGTGATGTAATAAAGATGAGCCCCAAGTGAATGCACAAGCATTTTCTTCTGTCTTGTTTTCGCTAGAGTGGAATTGTCCCCTTGTCTACTTACCTCTTGCACATCTAGGGCATACTCCATCATGTTTTGCTTGAACATCAGGGATCCCAGAAACCAACTTCTTCAATTTCGGAATTGCATCATAGTGTAGATGGGCCAGCCTTCGGTGCCACAACTCGCTTTGAAGATTTGTATTATGGACCATGGCTAGAAGGGGTCTTCCGGTGACTCTATAGAGTCCTTCAAAGTTCAAACGTAGTTCCCAATGTGAAGGCATTTCTCATGTCGGATTCAAAAGGCCAAGTAAGTACTTTTCCTTTAATAAATGCAACACTCATAACTTTATCCTGAAAGGCAGATATCGAAACAAATTCTTTTTCAATCCTGACACATATAATACATCATGAAGCAAAACAAATTGCCTAGAGTTCAAGTGAATTTTGACAGAAGCAAAGCCCTTTATGGGATGAGTGGTATTGTCACCAAGAATAATGTTCAAATTTGTCTCCCTCTCTACCAGATTAGAGAGTGTTGAATTTTCTAAGTCTATGCGTTAGAAAATTAATTTGTATTCTGCTGGTTTATTTCTTTTAATTGTTTAAAATCGAACAAGCTATTTAATACATTAAATACCGAAATAAACACAATACGTCGCAACATCTACAAATCATCAACTGAAAGAAAACAAGCACACAATTGGCATCGTTATTTTGGACCAATGTCTCCAGAAAAACCCAATGCGGGAAAAACTGATGTAGCTATTCTGAGGGTTATATTATTATGCAGTCTATTTGAGTACAACTGGGTGCCTAATTGGCTCACCCGATAGAGAAAAATACACGTCAACAATACCTGTATATCTAGAAATAGGTATTTAGAAAACATATCCCATGAAACCCTCTCTGGCACAACTGAAGCTCAGTGTTGGCCCTTTTGGCCTCTACGTCAACCTCCTGCTGACCTATGTCAGCGTCAAGACCCTCTGCGTCAACCCTCTGAGGCACTGTGCAGCGTCTGGGCGCCTCTGCGTCATTCCCTTCGCCCTCTGCGTGGCTGACACAATGTCTCTGGGCTTTGCGCTGCCTCTGCTGGGCTCTACGTAGCCTGGACTCACTACTGCTCTCACTCTCTCTGCTTCTGTGCTGGTCTCCCAATATTGTCCCTACCTGTCTGACTCGTACTCACTGCCCCTCGTTGCTGATCATTGATTCAACTTTTTTGAGAAACCCAACTCTAGAAAAATGAACCACTGATCCATAGTTGCGGGGGAGCGCCCCCCCCCCTTCGAACCCGCTCCCGAAGCGCACTCCGAGCGGGAGCGGCTCGGGAGCGCGCTCCGTAAATCGCTCCCGAACGGGAGTGATTTTCGGGAGCGCGCTCCCTACCAAAAAAATTTCGCTCCCTGTCGATTTCGGGAGTGACCTAGGGAGCGGCCACTCCGTCGCTCCCGGAGCGATTTTTAAAGCCCGGGAGCGATCGGGGAGCGATCGCTCCCGATTGCTCCCGGGCTTTAAAAAATCACTCCGGGAGCGATTTTAAGCTGGCCGGGAGCGGGTCGGCGGAAAAAAATTCCGCGGACCCGAAAAAAACCAAAATTTTATAAAAAAAAATTTGTTTTAAAAGGCCCTTTGGGCCTAAAAACATTTCATTGTGAATGTTTGAAGAATTTGAAGAGCTTGAAGAGCAAGAGTTTGGAGCAAGGAGCAATTGCTGAAGAGCGAGGAGCGAGGAGGAAGGAGCGAGGAGCAAGCCTGCAGAGGTAAGTAAGTTAACAATTTAGCTAATCTAGCTAGTTTAATTTAGTTAGGTAGTAATTTAGAGAATTTAATTTAGTTTATTGAGTATTAAAATGACGAATTGCAATTAAATTAATAAATTAAGTTAATTAATGCCAATAAATGAAATTAATTTGCAGATTGTTGAATGAAAACCCTACAAACATCAAACACCATGGACCTCACCATATTTCTGGGCATTTTCCTTTTCCTGGTCCCTTTTATGGTTATTATGGTGGTGGAGAGTAGGAAACGGAGGGGCAAAACTGAAGAGGGGGATGAAGAAGTTGGAGAAAGTCAAATTGGTGAAAACCCCGGTGAGGGGGAGCTGGAGGAGGGTGAACAGGACCCTCAAAAAACTAAACAAGACCAAAACCCATTGTGGAAATATGTTCACAAGGCTGAAACAGGGAGAGGGGGTGGAACCACTAAATTTCATTGCCCCCATTGCAACACTGATTACACAGGTTCATACACCCGTGCTAGAAGACACCTCTGCGGGAAAAGGCCATGGGATGGAGACAAACAAATAGGAATCAAAACTTGTGCAGCGGTGTCAACAACGGATAGAGCCAAATACATAAGGGAGGAGGAGGAAGCCCAATACCAATCAAAAAAATCAAGGGGTTTCTTTGAACCAAGCTCACAATCACAAAGAACTCCTTCAGCATCCTCCCAAGGCAGTGGATATGGAGGCTCAGGGTCATCATCTTTAAGGCGTAGAACCATATCAGATTCCTTGATGAGGGGTGTAGGAATGATGTGGATTCAAAGGTTTACAGGTTTCTCTATGCATGTGGGATACCATTCAACGTTCTTCGCTCACCTTATTGGCACGAAATGGTTTCGGCCATAAATGATGCCCCTAAAGGATACAAGAGCCCTGGGTATGACAAGGCAAGAACCGTTGGCCTTGATAATAAAAAAGCAAAAATATCACATTCTTTGAATAGAATGACAAGTGCTTGGACTGAGCATGGGGTGTCCATCGTATCTGATGGATGGACAAATGTAAAAGGCAAGCCATTGATAAGTGTTTTGCTGTGTCTGTTAATGGTCCAATCTTTCTAACTGCACATGATTACTCAGACAAGTTCAAGACCGCCATCAACATTGCAGAAGCATTACTTGAAACAATTGACCGTATTGGGCCATACAATGTCATCCAAGTCATAACTGATAATGCTGCTAATTGTAGGGCAGCGGGAGCAATTATTGAGGACAAATACCCCAATATATTTTGGTCTGGATGTTTGGTTCACACATTGAACCTTCTGTTGCATGATATTGTCAAGAACAAAAATGAACAATACCAATGGATTGGTGATTTGTACAAAAAGGCAAAAAAATGATAAAATTTATTACAAATCATAGCAATACCCATGGCCTTTTCCGCAGTCACTCGAGATTGGAGTTGTTGAAGATTGCGAAGACGAGATTTGGTAGCTACTACCTCACCTTCAAGCGCCTTTTGAAGGTAAGAGAGTCAATGGCTAGCATGGTATCAAGTCCACATTGGCAGGTATTGAAGGAAAGGGCTACAAATGCAGCTGACAGGGGGGGTTTTGAAATGGTGGAGGAGGCCGCTCTTGATGGCCAATTTTGGACAAGTGTGAGGCAAGTTTTGGATTTCACCAAGCCATTTATCACATGATTCGGTTTGCAGATACAGACAAACCAGTGATTGGCGAGGTGTATGAGCAGATGGACACCATGTTGGGGCAAATAAAAGATGTTGTTCATAACAGAGATCCCAACTTGTACAAACTGATTCACGATTGTGTGTGTGAACGGTGGAATAGACTTAATCTTCCACTACATTGCTTGGCGTATATCCTTACGCCAAAATACTACTCTACGTCTTGGTTGGGCCAACCTGCAGCAGGGGGTGGGGTTAGGACCAAACCCCATTTAGATTCAGAGGTAACTAGAGGATATTTGGAAGCATTAGAAAAATTGGTACCTGACAGGGAGGAATGTGCAGCTGTGCGCCTTCAAATAGGCAGATACTTCAGTGGCACTCGTTTGTATGGTAACTTCCATGCAATGGACGATAGATATAGATTTGATACTCTCACATGGTGGGAAACATATGGCGGGCAGGGACTTTTGCCAAAATTGGCAAAAAAATTTCTTTCACAGGTTGTAATTACTTCTTCTGCAGAGAGGTGTTGGAGCACCTACAGCTACATACATAATGTGAAAAGGAACAGACTCAACGAAAACCGAGCAGAAAGCTTGGTTTATGTGCACTACAACTTGAGGTTGTTGAGTCATTACTGTGATCGGGCTAATGAGGATCCCACATATAGAATTTGGGACAATCACCCAGAGGATGACAATTTGGAGGATGGCATTGTACATATTGAAGAACTGGAAGAGGAACTTGTAAGGGATGAAGATGATGCTTCCATGCCACCTCCACCTCCACCTCCACCATCCAGTAGCAGTGCTCGAGGTCCGAGTCTTGTTCCTTTGCTGTCGCCACCTCCATCTACACCCTCACGTGGAGGTTCTAGTTCTGGTCGTCGGTCTGTGCGGGAGACTCCGAGAAGACCACCACGACCTCCTTATACTCCTGGAGACTCTCGTGGCAAGGGCCACATGTAGATTTATCATTTACAGTTTACTTGTCTTTTTTAGTTTCTATTGGACTTTAGTTTTAACTTTTCATAACTGTTGAGTTTTGAGTCCTTGACTCTTGACTCTTGACTCTTTCATATCATAATGATATTTTTTGTAAACAATATATCACTGTGACAATGAAAATTTGAAGTTTGAAGTTGGGCCTTGGCAATTATAACTCATTGGTAATGATTGTGAATTATGAATATGATGCTTCGTGAAGGACTAAAGTTGTTTCATTTCATTTCATTATTCATGTTTCATTTTATAAATTTATAACATTTCATATCATGTTAACAGTTAGAAGTTAAACTTAGCTTACAAGTACCTGTACAACTTTGGTGATCAATGATGATAAATGCTATTGAATTTCAATTTTAAAAACTTGAAGTTGAAACTTTAAGATTGAATGTGATGAATCATGATTCATGAGACTCATTATGTTGCAGTTGTAATATGTGTAAAATTACTATCTTGTGGACATGGTTGATGACGATTATAATTTCTAGATGATTGATGTGATATGGTTCAATGATCAATCTATGTTTTT
>APFE030003990.1:45350-69464 GCA_000404065.3 Pinus taeda
AGTGGGCCAACCAACATAAAAAATCCAAAAATAAAAATAAAAATAAAAAAAAGGATTTTTTTTTTGTTTTACACTGGCTTTCATAAGCAGAAACTGCACAGAACCGGTCCTAAACTGACCAGTTCGGTACCAAACCGACCGGTTTTGTTACAAAATCGGTTGGTTTGGTACTGTACTGGCCTATTCCAGTTCGGACCGGTTTTGGGCCAAAGACGGCCAAACCGACCAGTTCCATCGGTTCTAGTACGGTTTTGATAACACTAGTCTTAACTATATAATAAAATTCCTTGATCATGAAACCCATGAATCAACCATTACAAAAATAATTTTGTTTTTTTCATTACATCAATTAAATAAAATCATAATTACATATGTCATTATGAACACTGAACCTAATTACACTTTTCAACAGAGACCGGGGTTAATTTCATGGAATTTTCTGAGCACCGGAAGGGGACCAAATCAACCATTCTTCACAGGCAGCAGTTTTCTGGGGGATCAACACAGAGCCATAGAAGGAACAACTACGCAATAGTTGGGACATTTGTTTTCATCACTTGGGTTTTGCTAGCTTGCCTTGAGCAAGCCCAGGTGCACACCTTCCAAACACTTGATTGTAAACCCATACTTTTATAATAAAATGGCTCAGAGCAACACAATTCTTGGCTCATTTTATGGTGTCTAATTTGTGTGTAATTTTTGTGGGTGTTTTTGCTATGCATGCTTTGTTTATCATTGTAAAATTTCCTTAGGGATATTACAGTAGTATCAAAGCTCATAGTCTTGGCTCAGCCTGTGGGAGCAACTTAGTCTATGACACCGAAGGATAAGCGGAACATCACTTACAGGAGGCACAGGCATAGAAGTAGGGAAAGGCAACTACAAATCACTCCTAACGTTGTGACCATTTAACCAAAGGTTGAGAGGTCAGACATGGGGGATAATGGGGGAGACAAGATGCGTAAAGAAGAGGAGTTTGCCCAACATCTTCTGAAGGCCATCAACGATCTGCCTAAGGGCATTGATGAGTTGCGACAGGAGAATTGCAGCAACAACAAGGGAAAAGGGATTCAAGGAGAAATTCATCTGGGTGAAGGCTCGTGTACTTCGCACCACTAGGCAGCAAACACACCCAACGTACCACTTGTTTCTAGTACACCACCTAGGTCAACTATCCCCACATTTTTAGCATCCAGTGTTGGAGAGATGCAAGGGCAAGAGGAGATGCCCATGGGGAGTATTTTGTGGAGTATCAGTCCTATGGGCCCGATTTCAAAGAGGCCATCACCTTCAAGGATTTCTGCCAACTTAAGGGCAACAATAGGAGCAAGGGACAGAGTGGTGGAGGCTACACATGGAGACCTTCGGAGGAGGAAGCTATGCTTCACCTATCAAGAACCACGGGCACTAAGCAATAGATGCATAGCAGGCAAGGCCCATTACATTGAGGTCTTCTCTGACAGTGACCGGGAGGATGATGTAGAGTTGGAGATGGGTGGAGATGACAACGTAGCACATGAGGAGAGGGGACCGCCGCCACCACCACCACCACCAAGGAGAGCCCCTTTCGCACCAGTAGGAGTGGTCCTTGCGTCCTTACATGGGGTACCCAATTTTTTTACGTTGAGGATCAGAGGCACTATGCGCGAACAACATGTCTCAGTTTTGGTGGACAGTGGGGCCACCCATAATTTCGTCGATGCACAGATGGTTCAGAGGAGGGGTATCACGACCAAGGAGTTTGAGGGATTCTCAGACCTTGTGCCAAGGACAGGTTCATGTAGTGTATGCGATATGTTCCTGCTTTGACTGTGTCCATGGGGAACTATTCAATGACAAATCATTTCTTCGTGGTGGATGTACCGAACACCAATGTGGTGATGGGTGTCCAGTGGCTCTGTTCTCTTGGTCGAGTCACTACTGATTGGAGGAAGTTGGAGATGGAGATTATAGAAATTAGTTGTTCTTCGGGGCATGCATTCTTTCCCTCCACAGAAAGTGTCAACACACAGGATGGAGGCTGACTTGAGGCATGGTGACATTGAGTGGGTGGTGGAGTTGAGGATTTTCGAGGCTAGGGGTCAACCCAAGCCACCACACCTAACATATAGGCCATCTTAGACAGGTTCACAGTAGTGTTTGGGGACATAACACCAAGGCACCCACCTCACAGGGGGTTTGAGCAGACAATTGAGCTAGAGCCGGGGGTACAGGTTGTTATTACCACTCCATATAGACATCCCAAGGCCTACAGGAATGAGATTGAGCAAGCCATTCACGAGCTGCTGGCACTTGGGCACATTAGGCCTAGCTCTAGCCCCTTCGCTTCATCAGTTATCCTGGTGAAGAAGAAGAATGGCACATTACGCATGTGCATAGATTACTGGGCACTCAACAAAAAGACCCTAAAGAACTGCTACCCCATTCCATGATAGATGAGTTGATGAATGAGCTGAGAGGATCCAAGTACTTCTCCAAGATAAACTTGTATTCGGGGTACCACCAGATCAAAGTGAGGGATCAGGACGCCCCCAAGACAACCTTCAGATGTCACTATGGGCACTTCGAGTTTCTGGTTATGCCTTTCAGGCTAACCAACACATCGGCCACTTTCCAATCCTACATGAACCATGTGTTCTGTGGGCAGTTGCGGAAGTTTGTACTGGTATTCTTCGATGACATTCTGATCTATAGCAGGACCCGGGAGGAGGATTTAGAGCACCTGGAGGTGGTGTTACGTATTTTAGAGGAGCAACAATTCTACACCAAGCTATCTAAGTGTGAGTTCAGGTTGACAAAGATGCTCTATTTGGGGCATATTATTTGGGATGATGGCGTGAGGGTGCATGAGGAGAAGATTAGGGCCATCCGGGATTGGCCAGCACCCCAGAATGTGATAGAGTTAAGGGGCTTTATGGACATATGCACCTATTACAGGAAGTTCGTAAAGGGCTTCTCATAGTTAGCAGCTCCCCTCTCGAATTTACTAGGAAGGGGGCCTTCACATGGACAAAGAGGGCACAAGCAGCGTTTGAACACCTCAAGGAGGTGATGAGCAATTGTTTGGTGTTAGCCCTCCCTGATTTCACTCGACCATTCACCTTGGAATGAGATGCATCAGGTGAAGGCGTTGGTACAGTTCTGTCACAGGATGGCCATCTCATCACTTTTGAGAGCCAAAAACTCCTTTCACATGAGAGGTCGTACTCCATCTAGGACAAGGAGATGTTGGCCATTATGCATGCATTGGCCAATTCTGACAGTACTTAGTGGTCAACAGGTTTAGAGTGAAGACGGACCACAACAGTCTTCGCCACTTTCTGGGGCAAAATGACCTCAATGACAAGCAGTAGAAGTGGCTCAGCAGAGTCCAGGCCTATGATTTTGATATAGAGTATATCAGGGGCAAGCACAATGTGGTGGCAGATGCTCTATCTAGGAGGCCTGCGACATTTTCCCTCATGAGCATTTGTCATGATTGGAAAGCACAATTGCTGGCCGAGTACTCCAAGGACCGTCAGGCATGTGAGTTCATGGAGGGCACTTATGGGGATGAGCAATACCGCATGATGGAAAATGTTATTTATTACAAGGGGCATATCTATTTGATTCTCTGTTCTTAGTTGAAGGAAAAAATCCTCCACGCAGCCCATGATTCACCATTGTCAGGACACCAGGGGTTCTTGATGACTTACATGACAGTTAGGGAGCGTTTCTCATGGAAAGGCCTCAAGGGGGATGTGCTGAAGCATGTACAAGAGTGCGAGGCCTGCCAGAGGTGCAAGGGGGAGTTGACTCATCCAACAGGGTTGTTGCAACCGCTCCCTGTTCCGGAGGGGAAATGGGGGAGCATCTCGATGGACTTCATCACAGGCCTTCCTATGGTGCAGGGTCGTGATTGCATCTATGTTGTGGTGGACAGATTGACGATGTATGCCCACTTCTTTGCTATACCCACCAAATACTCTGCTTCGCATGTTGCAGAGTTGTTCTTCAGGGAGATTTTCCGGTTGCATGGTCTTCCCAAGACCATACTAAGTGATAGTGACAATTGCTTCATGGGGGGCTTTTTGGCAGGTCCTTTTCAGGCTAGCGGGCACAAGCTTACAGCTAGCACCAGTTACCTCCCCCAGACCGAGATCGTCAACAAGTGGCTGGAGGGCTATGTTGCAGGAAATGTGCCCCCCCACCTTGTATGGACCAAAACACTGAAACATGACTGAAACACATTTCAATCTGTATGAAACGTGTTTCACTTGTGGGAAACACGTTCATACAGACTGAAATGCGTATCAGTGTCCGTAAAGTGTGTTTCCAAAAACAATTGTTCGATTTTGCCTTAGTTTGATTGTTGGGACTCAACATTTTTGTTTTAATGTTTAATTAGAGGTTAATTATGAATTAATGAGACCTCAGAAAACTATAAGACCACAATTTTTTTCTTTAAAATAGGTTTTCACTGTCAATTTGCACCAAAAATGCTAACAATTAATGGTAATGTTAAATTCTTAGAGTCCCTTATACTTAAATAATAGAAAGTAATATTGTTTCAACTCCAATATCTTTTTCCTTCAAAATCGATACAAAGATTTATATCTAGGGCATGGGTCCAGACTAGGAGGTAGAAGTGCAAATAAATTATGTTTCAGTTTATATTCTTGCTTGGCAGATCTTAGGTGCTTGGGAAAAGTGAACTACCTATCTCCAAGGTCACTCACCCCAAAAAGGTCTGAGGTAAATTTTATTCATCAAAAGAACAAAGAACAGAATTTGAAAGAAATTAGAGTGAAAGATCTATTCACTAGCATGCCAAAAGAAGATTGAACAACCCTTCTTAGCAGAAATTTCTTTTCCAGAAACAGGAGACATAAAATGTTGCCAAATGAATGTGACTTAACATTAGTGTTTGCACTCAGAGAAATTTTACTTGAATGCTGAGCTTACCTGGATAAAAAGAATTGTGTTGTCACCCTCATATGTGCAAGCAGGTATATATGCTGCAAATAGCTCTGGAAGTCCACTAGCACATAAGTAACCATGGCCCCCACAAGCTTTCCTGCATTTTTCAATCGCATCCTGGCAAAATTCAAGGTAATACTTCAATATCATTATCTAAAATCCTTTGTTGAAAAATCATGTTTCTTAAGCAAGGGCAAAATTCTCTCTTAGAAAGAGAAGTTACAAAAAATATAGACCAGAAAGTATCAAACAAAATCAGAGAAGGGAACTTTGAAGGTAAGAAGCTGCAAGATGAAAGTGTGAACTAAAAAACAACTTAAATAACAAACCCGAACAATCCTTAATGATAAAAATGTGGCACAGATGTAGATACTTACAAGAACTCAAACTTATTCTCTCTCACATATTTTATTCCCTCTGGAAGGAAAATTATTGTGCATCAGATATTCATATCAACTTATAACTCAGAATTGTCCCTTGAGGAATCTCAAGGAGTTCCAAAAGGGCAATCTAGGAAAAGATCTTGTCACCAGCACAGTGCCTCTCAGTTTTAGACCAGTGCTTCTCTGGTCTGACAGGGATATCCCTAAGCTGTCTGACTTATTGGGAATCTGAAAAAATGCAACTAAGCAATTCAAATAAGCAAGAAAAGGGTGCAGATCTACAACGAACATTTGCAGATATGCAAACTGAATCTCGAAATCTGCGAACAAATTCTTCGAAATTATCTCCAAAAGTCAAAATTCAATGATTTTAAATTCTGATTTTGTGACTAGTGCCTTAATCTACTTGGGCAATAGAAATAAGAAGAAAAAAGAATATAAGAGGAATGTCAGCGGGACAACAATAATATTGGATCTTGTTTCTAGAGAATTTCAATGTTGAATCTGTACACTCAAGTTCTCAACAAGAAAAGCAGCTACTAAGGTGGCAGATTGGTTGGCTAACCAAGCTATGGATAAAAAATTAGATCCTACAATTATTAAGGCAGATGGATGTAATATCCCGATTATTAAATTTCATAATTTTCTCGGGATGTTTGCTTAAGAAAATATTGCCGTGAATTCATCAATCAAATCACACAAATTGTACTATAAATTTAATGCGAAAACTAAGAAATACCAACTCCAACTCAGAATAGACAATAAATGCATGCAAGAAATCTTAGCTCTATTTATATTAATACAAAAAAAAAACTGATTTTACAAATAACTAGAGGATAACTGAGATGGGATCCTCCAATTGAATTTGGCCTCGGGATATATCTGCCGCAACACTGGATTTGGCCTCCCAAAAATGGAACTACAACCAATAAGCACTCTTGTGAATTCTAAATGAATTCACTAAAGGATGAGAAGGGTTTTCATCCACTCTCACCAAATTACCCAAGGGTTTTTGTCCTAGGGCTACTAAAGTCACTTTTAATCCAGGAAAATGGTAAATTTTCCTTCACGATTTCTTCGGCCACTGAATGACACTTCACTCTCCCATCCTATAGATCTCCTCATTCTGGTTCCAATGAGCTATTACACTAGGTGTTTCTCCAAATAACCTGCTCCCAACAACACCTTTAGTGTATACAATTAAAATATACTAAAAATAAATCTGTTTTACGAAAGTTGTCAGAATGTAATGGAACCAAGAATGAATTGTGCAGAAGTACCCCAATGGTGAAATACAGTAAGTGAACTTCATCAGACGCCATAAAAATCCTCCAAAACCCTCACAGTGCTCTAATGATGTAATCTTGCTCCTGTAAACTGGTTGCACCCTGGAAGTCCATCCTGACTACATCATAACGGAAACTAAAAATGGGAACATCACAAATCCTCCCACCCCAAGATTGTTTGTCATCAAGCAATCCACATTTGTCCACTGTAGAGGCATTTATACACTGATACCAGGATCCCATATGAACCACTGGGTCACATCATGCCTCCATGCTAACCAAACCTGAATGGATCCTGTTGCACTCAAATTGTCAAAGTTACAAGGAAGTGGAAGTACCAACTTTTTCACCAAGGATCGGATCACATATCAACAATCTGTGTGTCATAGTCATCCCATTCTGCAAGTTATATATTGTAAATGATATTAGTAAAACTATGAGTCTATGTAACAACCTAGGTAACCCTATAATTTGATGATGAATTCCATCCTAGGAGGTTTTTTAACCTCATTGATTACATGTGTTTTTTGACACGACTAATCAGAAGAGTTTTTTCCCTCCAGCTTAAACCCCCAAAGTTAAGGTGAAATTTATTGTCGAATTATTAGGTGAGTCTTAGTGTTTTAGTAGAGTTTGATGTAAAAGTAGTTTGGAAATAATTTAAGCTAATTGGATAAATTATTTTATTACAATTACTTGGTTTACTAGATCATATTGAGTCGCAGATGGGTTATGTGTCTTGAGTGTCTAAGACAAATGTGTATTCCCTCTTTGAGTCTTGTAAATGAAAAACCATATGTATTAGAGGGTTGGAAAATTAATTAATCCCCTTGTGTAAATTAATTAACTTTTCTGACAAAATAAAATTAAATCCTAAGCCAAAAAATTAATTAATTAGAGTCAAAATTAAATTGTTTAGGAAAATAAATTCTCCAAATGGAAAAATTCGTGGGTCTTAAAAGAATCAAATTTTAAAGGTCCTCCACTAAGGGAATATTGTCTTTTTCAAGAAAATTTGGACCCTTAGACCTTGGTGGTTAAGTCAAAGTCAATTTTTTGAGAAAATTAGCTCTAAATAATTAATTTTGAGATAATTAAAATGGAATTAAATGATAAATTCGAAAACCCCTCAAAAATAAAAATCAAGAGCCAAGATTAAAAAATCTTGAAGTGTTTATCAACGGCCAAGATTATTTTGACAAGAATCAAAGAAATTAGCCGTTATTTTTCCATTTGGAGGATTTAGCTATATATTAGAGAGTCATTTGAGTCTCTAGTCATCTTGATCTCCAGCTAGAATTGTTGCTAAAGCATTGTTTAGACTATTGTCCCGCTGGGAACTATTTTTTCTACCATAATAAAAGACTTTGGGTTGCAACTCGAGGTGTTCCTATTTCGTTGATCTGTGGTATGAATTGACTACAGGCTTCCTATGAGGTGCTTCATGATTATTATTTTGAGATAATACATAGTGTTTGCAGGTACTCGATCCTTGGTCTCCAAGTTCACAGACAGTGCGCAAGGGTTACTTTGCTTGGATCTCTAGTTTTTATATGGTGGATTTAATCTTCGCTTGGGCTATAGTGATCATTAATCTTTCTTAAGCGTTTTAGCCATTCTCTTAAGTAAAAAATATTATAAAAACTATTTTCTAAAAATCCATTTGAAAACCCATATACTTTTCGTAAATAAATTTGTAAATTTAAATTGTAAATTATTTTTCTAACTTAGGTTGGGTTTTTTTTAGATTTATTTTGTATATATTTGGGGTTTGGGTGTTGTATTTCTATTTTTTGCAGGTTGGATCAAGGGATCAAGTAAAAGAAGAGCCAGATCGAGGCCCTTGAGGGTAAGATCTAGCCTCTTGATAATTTTGCAGGGACTTCCATTAAATATTTGATGGCAAAATTCAATCCAGAAGAAGAAAAATATTTGAGACAAGGGTTTTCAGTTTTTGGCCTTCTCGGGACTAGATTTGCCTCCTCCAAGTGTAGCATCTCTCCTTCTTCCCTCTGCTTCTTGGTTTAGAGCCTCTCTAGGCCTTGTCGTGGGGTTTTGAGGCTTCGGCCTCCCTCCTCCTCCTCTCCTAGGCCCTCCTAGACTTGCCACTAGCCCTTCCTCCTCTCGGCTTCCCTCCTCTTGGCCTCCTTCTCTTGCATCTTCCTCCCCTAGCCTTCTCGGCCTCCCCTCTTCCTCTCGGCCTATGTTACCAGGATTCGGATACAGATACGGATCGAAATCCGGATCCGCTAGTTTTTGAAAATCCAGGATCCAAATATGGCAAGGATACATCGCATACAAAAAAATAAAATATAATAATATTTTTTAAATTTTGAAAAACACTTTAGAGTTCAAAAATCAAATACTCCATGAAACCATCAAACAATTTTAAGACTGAATCCATTAAATATATTATAAATATGAAGACTGAAACACTGAAATGATGCATCAACCCTCATACAAAGTAACAAAAAGGATCATAATATCATAATTGTAATAGTAAATACATATACATATCCTCAAATGAATCTGTATCTTCTGCATATTGCAACTCTACATCATGAATAGATGATGGGGGTCCTGGAATGTAGGAAGTTACATCAGTAGGCTGGCCGCTGAACTGGTGGTGGAAAAATATCCTCAAGTAGGTTGAGTTGAGTCATGGCATTTAGTGTCAGGTTCAAGTCAGAGATCTCAGGCTCCACATCCCACATCTTGCTCGGACCTTTTTTATACTCTAGTTCAACATGTGATAGAAGGAGGTTGGAATGAACATAAATAAGATCCTCAGCCTTTGCCGCTCACAACCTATTTCGCTTCATTGAATGGATGAAGCCATATGTACTCCAATTCCTCTCAGCTGATGAGGAACTAGCAACCTGTGATAGCAACTTGGTGGCTAGAGTAGAGAGATGAATGTTATCCCCACCATAGAAACCCCACAAAGTAATAGGATCAAGATGCCCTCGATCATCCATAGCTACTGGATCTAAAAAACTACCAGTAGACTGTACAAACCCTCCAAATTCTTGGCAGACTTCCATTGCAACTCCCATATCTCTATAAATTTTCCTCAAAGTTGTCTTGTATCCTCGTACCACTTCAGAATCCTTGTTCGGCGTTGTTCTACCAGGTAAAGACAAAATTTTGGAATGATAGTATTTAGGGTGCAATACATATGCTAGAAGGTGTAATGGTGTGGTCATTTTGTTCCACCTTTCTGTAACTATGTTTTTCACTAAATAATAGAATGTTTCATAAGGGTCATTTTCACTTTGCCCTGATAAATTCCCTAATCCTCTCCAACATATTATCAATGTTTTCATAAACTCCCCCCAAGCAAGGTGTATCTGTATCAAATGCCTTGATCAAGGTCAAGATTGGTTCAGTGAACCATTGAAGGTATTCGACCTTGTGCCACCATGCATCATCAAGAATGATGGACTTGTTTTTTTCCCTCTATCAAAAGTGGAAGTCCTCCATGATTCCCAAAGAGGGTCAATGATCATTGCTTGTAATGTTTGTCTCACCTCCACAAGTCTCTTTATGACAAGAGTGTGAAAGGCAAAACGAGTTTCAGCAACCTACAAGTTTCAAAAAGTCAAATCTCAAACGAAAAATCATATACAAATTTGTAATTAAAATTAAGAATTTCCAATACAAATTTTGAAATTTGAAATAATGTTGATTAAAAAAAAATACCTTCAGTAGCTGCAACTTTGCAAAACCTCGATATATGGCCTGAGACATTGAATGATTGGTTATGAACATTTGGATTTATTTTTGTTGCTACATATATTTCATTAATCCATTCAATCTCACCAATCTTGGCAAGAATAAGGTTCAATGAATGTACTGCACATGGAGTCCAAAAGATGTGATCATATCGACCCTCCACAATCAAACCTGCAACTTTACAAACATATGCGTTATTCATAATGACCTGGACAACATTATGTGGCCCCACACTTTCTATTGCATCAATAAGAATTGTGGATATGAAAGATGCAGCTTTCTCTATTCCACTACAATCAATAGCCTTCAAAAACATTGCCCCTTAGGGACATACTGCAACAACATTAATTAATGGACGGTTTCTTTGGTCTCTCCATCCATCAGAAATGATGGACACCCCTGTTTCTGCCCATGTATCCCAGATTATCTGTAGTTGTCTATCCACGGATTGTCTCTCTGATGCCAACAAATTAGTGTGGACCTTTTTATATCCAAGGCTTTTGTACCCTTTTGGCGCTTCATTAACTGCATTAATCATTTGTTGCCAATAAGCGGAACGCACGAAATTGAATGCTAGCCCATTTGCATAGATGCAACGAGCTACATGTTCATCGGCTATGTCTCTACCTTGATTATTGAAAGTTGCTTCAAGAGGGCCTAGAGTGGGCCTTTTATTAGTTGTGGCAGTAGGCCTAGATGGTAATGGAGGCCTAGTTGTAGAGCTTTGCACAGGGTCTTTTCCCTTAGCAAGCTTCCTATTAGCAGCTTCTTGCAAAGATGCATAGAATTTCATTTTTCCAGGACTCAAACCTTTGCCAGGTTTTCCATTTGCATCTTTTGGCCCAGTGCATACTTGCACCCGTGTTAGTTTGACCAGTGAGATGGGCCTTCACTCTAGTATATGAGCCATTTTTTTATATCTTGGCATTCATTGCACTTCCATTTAAATGAACCACCTTCAAGTTTTTTTCCAATAATCTCCACATACTGCCATAGAGAAGATTTTGGGTCTATTTTGATGATTTCCCCTTCACTCTGCTCATGTTGTGATGGTTCAAGTTCCATAATGATAATGGTCTATAAGTTACCTTACTCAGTATTGCATATAAAGTTCAAATTATAATATATTAATAATTATCAATACACAATTAAATAATAAAAATTAAAATACATTTCATTTAAGTTTTAACACACCACTACAATATGAATATCTTCCTTAATGGTAGACCGTAGAACACTTCTCGGTGCAATAATGCAATTATTATTAATATTTCTAATAATAAGATAAGAGGACATAGAGATACAACCATGTTCTGCAGTCATATATATTCTTTCCCGTATATAATACCAAATTAAATTATTGTATTAGCATCTAAGACTTTGTTATCTAATATTTATAGAATAAAGATTCATTTGCCATTTTACTAATAAATTCTATTAAAATAAAAATATACATACTTTATTCTTTGAACTTAAACTTACAAAACATTTAAAATACTTTTACTATTTAGCTTCTAATGATCAATTTTTTCAACTTCCATGCTTTCTCTTTTGTATATATGTATATAAAAATTTATCAGATTCGGGAAGGCGTGATGGCTTCTCGGGATCAGGATCGTTGTTCAATCCCCAAATAGTGTTTAGCTTGGACACATTGACTAAAGCAACAGGGGAGTTTCATGAAGATAATAAGCGGGGCGAGGGAGGCTTTGGAGCTGTGTACAAGGAAGTTGGAACAAGTCTGACAAGGGGTGGCTACAGATAAGTTTGACGAGGGGGCTAAAGGTGGGGATGAGCCCGTTATCAGTGAACTGGCGTTGGCCTGAATACGAATTATCATAGGTTATTGCGGCGGAAATAAATCAGCAGAATAATCAATAGACAAATACCTTGCAAGCTTACGGTGTGACTTGGTCCAGCAAATGACAAATGTTGAAGCCTGAACGCTTGAACAGTGAATAACGACAACGACAAATGCGGCAATGCCTGAACAGTGAATAACGCCAAATCGAAATGTTCAACGTTGCCGCATGTTCCAACTTCCACCTGTTGAATGGTGGGTGCACTGCCGACAAATAGGGACCACACTACCTTTAGCTAAAGTCAAAAATGCAAACCCTAAACTCCTCCGCACACGCTTTAAGTTTTTAATTTTTGTGGGTTCCGGCAAATGAATCGGGATGCGTTTCTGGCAAGGAGGATCTAGTTCCCAATAAGAAAGATCTTCCACCTATCGTATTTCATCCGTATTCCTCCATATCCGGATCAAGGTCAAATCCAAGGATCTGTGGATCTTGGCCCCCCTGCTACTGGATCCGGTAACATAGCTCTCGACCCTCCTCCCTCGGCCCTCATCCCCTCCTCTTCCTTGGCCGCAACCCTCTAAGAGCTTGCGGCTCCCTTGTGGAGCCTTTAGGCCCCAGGCCGTTAGCCCCTAAACCATTATTTCTCCAACACTAGCCTCATTGAGCAAAGCGTCGGCCATTTTCTCCATCCTTGTGCCCTGATCTATCATCCTAGCCCATTTATCCCCGCAAATTCGCTTCCCTTGACCTTGTTCTCCAATTCTTGGCCTTTTTTCCCCAAAATTGACTTGAAACCCTAATCTGAAGATTTAAGGCTAAATACTTGGCAGTTTTGCAGGGATAAGGTCTCAAAATTTGTATCTCGCAAGCGGCAAGGTGATCTCAAAATTTCAACAATTTTCATCAGTGGGATCTTCAAGGCCTTGAGCCTAGGGTTTGACCTCCAAACCCTTATTTTGCTTCAGTTCCATTATAGTAGTTAAATCATTAATTTCTAAGCCCTAAAATCATATTTCAATTGGTAAAAGTCAATTAAAATTGCAAAATCTAAATTTTCACAAGTTTTGGCCACTTGGGCATCTCTAATTTGACTTAGATCTAACATTTTAGCTTGCTGGAATTTACTGCATAACTGTGAAATTCAAGTCTGAAATATTTTTTAAGCATACTTGATAAGAACTAGAAATTTTGAATTTCCAATTCCGGCAAAAACTTACCTTTTTTATACATTTGGGGCAGCATATTCAGTATTTTTAGCTTGCTGATCTATGATTAATTAACTGCTGTAATTATCAAATCAGATATGAAAAATGCTAAGTCAAACTCACTAAAAGCCCTAAAATTGAAATTTTCAAGTTTTCGTGCATTTCGCTATTTTTGGGCATATTGGCCATCTATTTTGGGCAGTTTTATCTTGTTGATCTGTCTTTACTTAGTGCTGTATTTTTAAAATCAGATTTGAAATATTGTTGAATACACCATCATAAAGTGTGCTAAAGAAGCCAATTCACATTACTGGTCAAATTGGAAATTTTATGTTTCAATGTGTTGGGCAAGTTTCGTCGTTTGAAGTAGTTTATAAAGTGTTGCTACAACATTGATAAATCTGAATTTTCTGAAATATAAATTGTGATAAATCTGTGATCAACATCTTCATTGACCATTGTTAGCATTTGGCATCTTGGGTTACTTGGTATCTTGTGAAATGTTGTTGAAATTTGCACTTGTATCTATAACTTATAAGCATTTTATCTTGTTGATGAGTACTCTTAAAAGGTTTCTAACCAAAGTACTTAAACAACTTAAGAAAATCTTAACTCAAGATAAATCTCACTCATAATCTCCTGCATAAGCATTCTAGATCTAGACTTGCATTAGTAATTTACCTCCTAGCATAAGCTAGGTTGAGAGAGATATAGGACAACCCTTCTTATCTAGCTTGAGGGGCCTCAGCAACTCTTCGGTGGTTAACACGGTGATCTTGTAGTCGTTAGAGCCACAATCTCTGCAACATTGGTTGCATCGGGTGATAGAAGCCTAACAGAAGGTATCGTTAATTAGGCCTTAGCCTGCTTCCTGTTAGCCTCCTTCCCACAACCTACCTTGGAGCCCAGCTTCAAAATAGTTAAAGGAAGGTTACACTTAGACTAAGCATTTAACTAAAATTTACCAAGATCATTGCATCTCACGTAGGTCCTAGGATTTGCACATCATATAGGTTAGTCAATCATACAAGCAGTGGGTGTCCATCAGGTCATTTGGTTTCAATTCATAAGAAGCAAGTATTTGTGACTCCATTAAGGCACTGGTCTCATAATTGAAAAATCTAATTTAATCAACAATCTTGCTTAACTTCAACCAAATGGCTAGGCCACTGATCCGTGTCTCCCAAGTAAGTTGATTCTCAACTTGCATTCCTTCACTTCATTTCATAGGGACTACCCCCCATGGCCTATTGTTGGGAGACAACTAAAACGAAGTGGGTGGGAATCAGAATGACAGCTCCCGTCCTGAGCATTGTCGCGACACCTATACAATTCGGGCGACAATAGATCCCTCAATACTTGGATCCCAAACCCATCTCTGACTCAACCTGCCATCAATAGATCCACTTGGATCCCAATGCCAAGTTAGATTTTGGTAGCATTGGGCAGTTGTTCTAGTCTCGATTTGTGTCTAAGAGACTAAGGAACACGAGATCCCTAAAACCCAGAAAAGATTTCATGAGATAAGCTTGTGAAAAGCCTTAATCAAATTAGTTGATCAATAATTAAAAAATGCCTAAATCTAACTAAGGAAAATTGATTAATTAATGGGAATTAATTAAGGAAGATCTAGAATGCTCTAGAGACTCACACATATCGAATCTAAGATGATCATAGTCGTTGATGAGGATCTAATCATGGTCGTTGAAACTCCAGCAAGAGATTATAAGAGCAAGTCAATGGGATGTAGAGAGACACAAGAGGGGAGTTGGAAAATATGGAGACTTGTAGATTAGAACTTATTTTCCTTATCATGATAATTACTTGTGATGTTAGATGATTCTTTATTACCTTTTTAGTTATGTTTATCAACCAATTATCAAAACAATGAAGATCACAAAGCAACAGAGTACACAAGATATAGGCTACAAGCCCAGCAAAACCACTCCAAGGGGAAAACCAAGAAAAAAGTTTTTTTTCTTCTTTAGGATCTGCTTACAAAAGAGACTTCCAAGACCCAAAGACCAAAGCCAACAAACCCTCAAAGCACCAATCCAGCCCCCAGCAAGATCTTCCTTGAGACAACTTCCAGAACTTCGATATTGTTTCCTTGAGGCTGCAACTTTGGCCCCTACAACAGAATTTCGGCCCTGCGATTTTGGCCCCCTGTAACCAATGTTTTAAAACTCCGACTCCGACACCGACTCGGTCAAGGGTTGACTCCGACTCGGTATCAACTCGGTCGGCTCGATTTCAATGACTCAATCGTTGTAAAAAATACATTAAATATTTAATTTTTATAGAAAAACATAATTTTAAAGATTTTCATTCATGTTTCCAAACACACAACATTAGAATATAGATAGAAGACGACATATGATCAAAGTAGGCTCATGTATATATCCATTATATCAAAATGGCACCCAGTGCACTGTCCAATACATAGATGATGATGATATAGAGAATCGAGATCAAAACAAAACACATAACAAATGATGCAAGATATTCTGATTATTAGAACACAGAAAATTCAATCCAAAAATTTGCACAGTAAGGATGAAATTGCTTTTTTTTTTTATTAAGCAGTGTCAGTCTGTTCATCCACTTCAAGTGGCTTTATTAACTTACCCTTAATCTCCATGTTCTATTTTGGATGTCCGGTTAATCCATGAATTCTGTTTTGGAGGAAAAGGAGGATGCATAGAGAAAAACATTTTTGTGCATGGGACATAAACTGTGCCTATTGCATGATGCATCAAAGGAGTGGATGCCACATTATTCAATAAATCTTAGGCATTGCTGATGATATTTCATGGATCATAACAACTATTGTAGAAGGTGTGGTGACAAGAACTATGATACTTAAGTTATTCCAACCAATTCATCCGGATTTCGTAGCCTGGGCCTCTTTTTCTAACTCGGTCGAGTTAATGTTGGCTCGGCCGAGCTAGCTGGGTTAATACCGAGCCGACCAAGCTGTTAGACAACTCAGCCGGCTCGGTATTAACCTGGTCGGCCGAACCGAATCCAAGGCCGAGTCAATATTTTTGGGCCTGGCTCGGACCAACTCGGCCGAGTCGGTTCCGAGCCTGCTGATTTTGAAAACAGTGCCTGTAACTACTTTATAATTTCGGCCTCCTACGACTAGCAGCTTCACAAACCCTAGCGAGACAAGAAAAGAGATTATTTGGCAAACATCGACTTCTACTCCTCTTCGTCCTCCCATCTACTCTTCTTCTTCTTCGCTATTGCAAATCGAACTTGTTTGAGTTGAGTTTCCAAATGAGGTCGAGCTCCTTTGTATTTATAGCCTCCTTGAGGAGTTGAATAGCCCTCCTTTAGGCCGAGTTGATCTTGCTCTTGGGCCGACTAAGTCTTGGGCTTATCCATGGCTTTTTCTTGACAAAATAAATATTTTTCTTCATTACAATGAGTCCAAATGGCACTATGACACGAGTAATATTATTCTTTATCCTAGAAAGACCTAGAAGACCCAAAAGCATGAAGAACAAGCTTTTGGCTCAAACTTGAGTATGAAACCCATACTCCAAAAAGAAAATATAATTTATTTTTCTTTCTCTTTCTTTTTCTTTTTCTTTCTCTTTCTTTCTCTTTCTTTCTTTATAAAGAATATACAATGTCATGATTACAATTACATCATAATGAAGACCGAACCTAGCTACAATTTTCAACACTGCCTCTTAACTAGGGAGGTATTAATGCTACAAGGAATCTCAATCTTGAAGCACTCCCATAAGAAGAGTCAAATTGATAACCCATATTTTGTCAAGCGTCTTTATCATAACTAGCATTGTCCCTGAAGGCCTTATCTAGACAAGTTCATCTTTAATTATGAGCACTATGCTGGGAGACTTTATGTGAGCTGCCACACTACCTCTCAAGGCACATACCCCATCTGGATGTCTACAAAGTATGCCCTTTTAGGTCTATTCTTATCTTAGATTCCCAAACCTGAATCCTCAAAGAATATTGATCCTCTTCGACTATTCTTATCTCAGATGTGCTACCTCATACTCAAAGAGCATCGGTCAACAACTTCTTTACCTGGATTCTCCAATCCATAAGTAGTTCCAATCTAGATGCTTATTCAATCCTTCGGACTCCATTCTTCATTTATGGCCTTCACTAAGACTTACGATGGTTAGTCCTAGTCTAGTGTCTGACCCATAAAGACAAGAACTATCCAATATCACTCCCTCTCAATTATGGAAGAGATATCCACCAAACCAAGCTTACCTCTCAGGTACTCAAACTTCTTGTTTGGTAACACTTTAGTCAGTATGTCTGCTACCTGTTCATCTGTAGGTAGATAGTGCAGCTCCACGACCCCATCTCATACCAAGCTTTTGATGTAGTGGTATTTGTTGTTTATATGCTTCGTCTAGCATGAAACATCGGGTCTTCCATCAATCTTATCCAACTCTGATTATCACAATGTATCCATGTAGGGCTAAGCGGTCCTTCAAACAAGTCTGATAGTAACTTCCTGAGCCAAACTGCTTCCCTACAGACCTCGCTTGCAACAACATACTCAACTTCAACACTACTCAAACAAACTGTATCTTGCTTTCTGCTCATTCATGAGACCATGGAAGATCCTAGGCTGAAGCATCCACCTGTTGTGCTTCTTCTGTCTGTCTCACTATCACCCCAACTTGAATCTGTATATCCCACGAGTTGGAATTTATTACCTGTGCACCGAAGGTAGTGATATATAGTTCCACGTAAATATCTTAGGATATGCTTGGTTGCAGTCCAATGATCATGTTTTGACTCTATCTGAAACTGACTTAGGATATTTACTACAAAACAAATGTTTGGTCTAGTATTCACTAGATATATCAAGGACCCAATTAACTGTCTATAGCAAGTAGAATCCACTGGACTAGACTTTGAACTCCTCAACTTCTTTAAATTGGTAATCATAGGAGTCATCATAGGCTTGCAATCCATCATGCCATACTTTTGAAGCATCTTGATCACATACTTACCTTGACCAAGATATCTCTCTTGGCTTTTGCCATACCGCTAGTCCCAAATAATAGTGCACAATCCCAAGATCCTTCATATCGAATTATGCTGCTAACTGCTTCTTGCATTCGTGAATCTGATGCTCTACACCTATAACTAGTAGATCATCCACGTACAAGAGTATGATACTTGGTCCATCCTGAACCACCCTGATATATAGGTTAGGATTTGGAGTACTCTTGGTAAAACCAACTCTCAATAGATATGCATCCATCCTTGCATACCAAGCCCTAAGTGCTTGCTTTAAGCCATCTGGATCTTTCTTCAATCTGCAAACATGAGTCTCCCTCTGCTTTATTTCAAATCCTTGAGGCTGCTCAATGCAAAACCTCCTCACCAATGGCCCCATTCAAAAAAGTTGTCTTGACATCCATTTGATGGAGGTTCCATCCCATAGTAGCAGCCAATGAAACAAGCGATCTTATTGTTGTATAACTAGTCGTGGGAGCAAAGGTTTCTTCATAATCAATTCCTTCCTTCTACGAGAAGCCTCTTGCTACAAACCTTGCTTTGTATTTGTCTATGCTCCCATATGCAGGGTGCTTTATCTTGTAAATCCATTTTGCAACGATTGTAGATTTGTCACTTGGCCTAGGGACAATCTCCCAGACATCATTCTTCATTATGGACTGGTATTCTTCCTACATAGCATTCCTCCATTCTTGATGTTTAGCCTAGGAGGAAGATTTCGCTTCAATAAGCCTTGTCATGTATGCATCATATCCAAAATACCTCTTTTGTCTCTTACTTTCCCTGGATATCCCCGATGTTGTATGTCCTTCTGCCTCTTGAAGAGTAGTTTTCATCCAAGCAGGCCTCTTCCGATTTTTAGGAACAATTACTTGTTGTATAGGCTCACAAGGACCTTGAACATCTTCTTGAGCAAGTCCTAGTTCTTGACCATTATTATCCCTAGAGATATCCTCAAAGATAGGTATCTCTTCTTCATCAGAGTCAACCGGAACATCCCTTGATTTCTTGTAAGCTATGCTCTCATCAAAGATGACATCCTTGCTTACTTCAATTCGACAATCCTCCTTGATATAGATTCTATATGCTTCTGATGAAGCACTATATCCAACAAAGATGCCCTTTAGGCTGGTAGGATCTAGTTTCATTCTTTTGTCCTTGGGTATATGAATATACACAGGACACCCAAATATCCGAAGATGATCCACACTTGGTTTCTTCCATGTAAATGCTTCTTCTGGAGTCATGTTAAGAATCATGTGAGGACTTCGATTCTGTAAGTAGATAGTTGTCATGCATGTCTCTGCCCATAGGAAATGAGGGATATCTTGATCATGTAGCATAGCCCTGACACATCCTTCAATAGTATGGTTTTTCCTTTCTGCGACACCATTATGTTCAGGATTATAGGGAACAATGAGCTCCCTCTTGATTCCCACTTCCTTACAGAAAGCTATTAACTCTTTGGAGGTGTAGTGACCCTAAGCTCCTCTTATACTTTTTTCGTTGACAATCAACAGCCGGATTAAGTCCCCAATCAACAGCGAAGGTTAGATCTCACTTGATCATCACTTTTGGAACCATTCTAACACAGTTTTATATAAATCACATTAATATTTTATTTTTCCTAAGTTTAGACTTAGGGACTCCATTAAAAATATTAATTATTTTAATATTTCCCAAACTGTTTAGAATCTGCCCAAACCCTTTTTGGATTTTGGAGATCTCATGTGCCTTAGCTTCTCCACCAATTTTCGTGGCTAGAGCACATCCGATGCTACCCCAAATCAACACTGTCAGACGGCCTTCATTCTGTTTTTCAATTCCCAGGGACAATTAAGCATAGCTTATGGGACTGCCTGTTTTTCCAGTTGTTGTTGAAGTTGGTTTGAGGATCAGTACTCAGAGCTTCTACACGGCAGGGTTCACTGGCAGGCAGCGTTGTTTGGTGATGGACAAAAGCATTTGTTTGTACTACCTTTTATGGGCTTGGCATTGCTTGTGGATAGTGGTGCATTTTGATTTACGGAAGCTGCAGTGTAAACTTGTTTTTGATCATGAGCCTAGCTCCTTGTCTGCCTTCAGTTTGGTCTGGAAGGATGAGATTCATCATTAATTATTGGCAAAAGGAGTTTTGTTGATAAAAGACGCTCAATCTTTGGGTTACACTGAGTATTCTGCTTTTATTTCTGCCTTGGTAGCTCTTCGGAAGAGGTTATGATGTTCATTGTGTGTACCCTTCAAAGTTTTGGTTTTCTGATTGTAAATATGAAAAGTTTTTTTCAGAACAAAAAAAGACGTACAATTTGAATGCAGAGGTTTAACATAGTTGGTTATCAAGAGTGTCATAATTGCATATAAAATTGGTAGAGAGTCTCTAAATGATGCTTAGGAATACATCTTTAATAAGCGAATCTGGTCTGATTAAAAGAAATTTGAAACAAATATATTGCAAGAAGCCAACGGCCAGTTTCTTATGATAAGTGGATGACATTTTCACTTTGCAACAAACATACCATCTTCACCCAATTTTGGATAAGACCTAAATAGTCATTTTTCTTCAACATTCTCAGGTATTATTCCATCTATTCAAAAGGTTTTCCTAACAAGCTATATTGATATAATATATTTCATTTCTTGAGATTCTGCCTTCCATAAAAAAATTGATTATGTTGCACAAAAATAACAAGGACAGAAATCAACACAAAATAGGGTATTGGTTCCTTAACAACAACCAATGTTTATAACGAATGTAGACTACTTACTGCAGTAACCGAGGTGGTCAGAGCTTTTAGTCCAGATGTGCATGCGTGAATCTCTGCCAAGGCTGAAAAGTTGTCGTTCTCAAATTGGTACATAACTTCCGAGTACAATGATTCCATCCATTGTCCGACAAAACGAAATGCATAAGCAGTTGCTAGTAAGGGAAATATCTTTTGTTGTTGAGTCGGATAGTCAAGCACCTGCCACCATAATTGACTTACTAAATGTTTTTGATTAGGTAACTCAACAAAGCTGGCACTCTTGTTAAATTTAAAATAAGTATTTAATGGCTCAGCCATTTTGCATAAAAAACATGATTTAAGCATAGTGTGTTGTCTTTTTTCTCCCAGTGCTGAAAGATAATCTGTACCTGTATTTCCCGATTCCCGTTGTCAAGGCTAAACTGCCGCCTAACAGCACTGTACCTCACAGCTATAGTAACTGCACGAGAAAGACACACTGAAGCTTCCATGAGAATGATTTGCCGTGCAGTGATCATGCCTCCATATAAAATCTGTTTAGGCACATTTTGGCGTACATACTTGCCCTCTTTTGTTACTATAGCCATTCTGGTAGAAAACCAGTGCACTAGAATAAGCTGATATATAAATATGGCCCTTTACTTTCTTCTTTTGACCTAAGCCAGCTTGAATGAATATTAGAATCAGCTACAGTGATGTACAATGGCGATTTGGAACAAAGACAATACAGAATGTTAAAGCTATATATGATGTAAGTGTAAAAGATTTTTAGCTGTCGGTATGTGACAGACAGGTTCTTGCCACTTCGCTTTCTAAGTCTTTCTAATCAAATTAATTTTCCTTAGTAATTTGAGCTTAAAAAAAAGGGAGACTGCATCAATCATCAGGAATCTGTTCAGCTTATGTCGGAAAAAGCAATGAGGTTGAGTTCTTTCATGTTTAAAGCACTGCTATACAAAAGAGAGTTATCATTTTGTGAACTTGAAATCAGATTAAATCTAATATAATATACCGCATTAGCAAGTGGTCACGAGGGATTCGAGTGTTATTGAACTGTGCAAAACCGTTATCCACTGTATTATTTCCACCATTCCCAAACTTTTGTCCAATGTCCCCCACTGTTATTGTTGTCAAAGGTTTGTGATCCTCCATACTTCGAATTTGTACAATGAATGCTGTACTCCACATCATTAATTCCAATAAGAAAACTTATGATTAGAAGCTAGAAATTTGCATGCTTAATTTATTCTGAGTTTTGTATCTCAGTATTTTTTTATTATCGTTAAGCTATTATGGAAAAGAAACACACCGTGCACACCATAGTCCCTGTCTAAAATCAGCCGTGCATGAACAATTGCATGAGTTGCAACCCTACCCAAGCCTCCTGGCCACCACTATCAGATCATACACATGCCACAATATTATTTCATTTGACCTGAGCAAAAAGGTATAAACAAATTGAAATCCTTTTAAAGTTAATTCCAGGGGTTTCTCAGCAATTACCTTTGTAGATGTGAGAGTTGGACTGTTCAAGATGAATTCATCAGTAGATGGATCAAAAGTAGCGGTAGTTTCCAGCCCTTGTACATTAGAACCATGCCCAATTTCCGTTTGTGCATAACAACCAATAACTGACATGCTAGTTGCTAGAGGTAGCCACTTCTTTTGTTGTTCTGCTGTTGCTTGAGTCCTCAGTACAGGAACAAACATATTCTGAAAGACATAAATGTAGGTAAAATAAAAAAATATATATGCATACAAATCATCACAAATTGACCCGAGTATCTATGGACTCTACAAAACAAGCTTTTCTTTTTCTTTTCCTGTGAAAGAAAATGTGTTTTATATTACAATTTACAAGAAAACATCAAGAACTGTACAAGGCTTTGCTTTCTCTTCCCATCCATATTAAAAGAGCAAACATTTAAACTTGAAACACTTTCTTATTGACCAATGCATCATTAAGTGAATTATATATATATAATTTTATTCACATGAATTTTATCTAAATGCAACCTCATAAAATTGGTAGTGCAATGGGTTAAAACTTAAAACATCAGTCCAAACGGCATAAACTGAATAAACCTTGATAAGTCATCTGAACAGTAGAAACCAACATTACTCTCAGGATTACCTTTGCTCATTTATATATCCATCTTAGTGATTTCTAAATTGAATGGATGGAATGCCAGCATGAATTGTCTATTTTAGTCTTGTTAAATTTTCCATTTTACAGTTTATGACCCTTTGATGAAAACCCCCTAAAAAAATACAAGAGAGAGAACTCTCGTTTATGGTATTCACATAGAAAATGGATTTCAATGAACATAAAGTTTATGACTTTGGAAACTTTTATCATAGAATTGCAAGAACTCTTTTGGAATACCTCAGCTAGAGTTTGTGTAAAGAGAACTATTGCCCCTTGCACTAGCAGGGGTACATATATATCTATGCAGCTTTTTTCACACCATTGTAAGCCCAACGTCACAAGTTAAAGCCTTGTAACAACCATGTGAGGCCCTGTGTTAGGTGTCCTGGACCTTATGTTTGATGTCTAGCTCCTTTTCATCCTGGATAGGATTGGAGGACCTTGGATGAGCTTACTTGAAAACTCATGGCTTTAGAGGAGCCTACTTTTGTAGGGATGATCACCAGTGTGGGGGCAGTCCAACCCATGTCGAGGGCACCTATGTCTTACCACATGGTTATGAGTCTCTTGAGTCTAAAGGTGGCCTTGGCCTTGATGGATGGAATGCCAACATGAATTGTTGTAAATTTTTGTAGATGTTCTATGCTAAGAGCAATTTCACTTTTCTCACAGCAATCATACAAGTAGTTAAGCAAAATGCAGATAGAACATATAAGCAGATCTTACAGAAGACAAATCAGAAACAGGACAAATGTGTGTGTTCGTTTCGGCGGTCAACAGGATGCTTCAACCAGCAAAGTCTTCTTTGGTCAGCCAGCCCAGCATG
>APFE030003993.1:0-12621 GCA_000404065.3 Pinus taeda
TCTCGCAGATCTCCCACTGAACTGGGTCTACCACAGGCCCGAGCGAAACCCCTCAGCAACAAAGGCGTCCCCTTGAAGCCAAAACAGCTCTGATACCAAATGTAGGTTTTAACCCCGTACAGAAATTACTGCATACGAATTCTAAATCACAGGAAAAATAAAAATGCGAGAGCATAACACATAAAACACATACACAGAGATTTCCCGCTGGATCTCAAAACCGAGACTACCAGCTTGATTTTTCATTATGTTCCTTTCAATGTTACAATACATATTTATACATGCCGAAGCATCCAATACCATGGACCAAAAAACAATCACGTCCAATACCATGGACCAAAAAACCATCGATCCAATACCATGGACCGAAAACCATCACATCCAAAAAACATGTGCAAAAATCATGCACAAAACCATAGGTGGGTCCGCCCAACCTAACATAGGGTCCAAAACCAAAATTTTCCAGGCCGCTGCCCCAGACGCCATAAAGTGGGGTTACGGCTACCCCTCAAACCCCCTATTAACTATGTGGAAAGAATGTAACACAACCCAACAGTTTATAGCAAATTATGTTGAGATAATTAAAGGATTTATGCGTTTTCTGAGGATAGGAGTTCCATTTTTATGGGACAACTTTTCTCAATGATCGTTTGATGCCTTGAAGCAGGTGTTGATATCTACCCCACTTTTGAGTCCACCATATTATGGTAGAGATTTCCTTTTATATCATGCAACCACAGAATCAACCATAGGTATGGTTCTAGTTTAGGAAGATGATGCTCTGACGGAGCATGTGATTTACTACTTGAGTTGAGGCTTGGTAGGCCCTGAACTACGCTATTCTCCTGTTGATAAATTGGCCTTGGCAGCCGTCCATGCTATCCAGCAACTTCGCCATTATATTCTGCTACGCAAAAAAATTGTCTTAGCGGTGGTCAATCCTTTCCAATTTGTCCTCAGTAGGCGAGTGATTGGTGGCAAATACAATTGATGGATTGTTATTTTACAAGAATTCGATCTCGAGTTCTTGTCAGCCAAGTCTAAGAAATCATTGGTTTTTGCGGAATTAATTTCCGAGCTGCCTTGTGAAGATGATATTGTTTATGAGGAAAGTTTCCCAGATGAGCATCTATTCCTCATCTCTTCACAAGATCCCTGGTATGGAGATATCATCATCTATCTCTAGACTTTGAAGTTCCCTCTTGCTTCCTCCAAGGATGAATGTCGAAAATTACGTCACCTAGCTAAGAACTATGTCATCATCGGTGATACATTATATCACCGAGGGGTTGATTCAATCCTTAGGAATTGTTTAACCTTAGAATAAGAAAATTTTGTGCTTAATTATTGCCATAGTGGAGCTTGTGGTGGTCATCTATCTGGGTTTGCAACAACCCAAAAAATCTTGTGTGCCGACTAATTTTGGCCTTTGATTTTCAAACATTGTTTTGAAGCGGTCAAACGTTTCCACCCTTGTCAAGTATATACTCGGAAGATGCATGCGCATGCAGCTCCTCCTTTCCCTGTTATCACTATCGGTCCTTTTACAAAGTGGGGTATTGACTTTACTACTTGTAATCCCCCTTCAATGGTGAATAACAAGTACATTATAATGGTCGTCGACTACTTTACGAAGTGGGCTGAGGCCATGCCCACTTATAAAAATGATAGTGAAATAGTGGCATTGTTCCTCTTCAATCAGATTATTTCTCATTTTGGTATCCCGAGAGAGATTGTCACTAATCATGGCAGTCACTTCTAGAACCAACTGATGTTAGAATTGGCTCTTAAGTTGGGCTTCCAGCAAGAGCATTCGTCTTCATATTATCCTTAGGCCAATGGGCAAGTTGAAGCCATGAATAAGTCCCTCAAGACGATCCTACAAAGGACAATTGACAAAAATCATTCCAATTGGCATCTCATGTTGTATCTGGCTCTCTGGGTGTACCGAACATCGGTAAAGACTACCACCATTTTTACACCTTTTCAGTTAGTTTACGGGCTAGAATCTATTTTTCCTATTGAGTGAAAAATTCCATCTCTTACGCTGGCTATTGAGCTCTTTCTAGAGACCTCTAGTCTTAAAGAGCACCTCCTCCATTTGGAACATCTCGATGAGTAGTTTCGAGATGTCGCCATAATCAATGAGGCTCATAAGAAAAGCACTAAAACTCAGTATGATAAAGTTTTTTATCCTCGAGTCTTTTCTAAAGGTGACCTTGTCTTGGTCTATGACCAAGATAAAGATGCCTTGGGGGCAGGAAAATTCAAGTCTATGTGGTATGGTCCCTTTATAGTGAAACAATTTTTAGGAAAAGGGGCTTATGAATTAGTTGATTTTGAAGGGAACAAGTTGGCAGAGCCCCGAAATGGGCTCTACCTTAAGAAGTACTTTTCTTAGGTTACAACCGAGTGAATGACTTCTTTGTATATTTTGTATTTTTGTACATATTTTATCGGGAGTTTTTGTGATATCGACACTTTTTTTATTTGCTTTGGCAGGTGTTGATGGATGACTTGGTCTATTTCGGATTCGTCGATGGTGCTAGTCAGCACACTCGGAATCTCGCTTCCACAGCTTGGGTGAGTTATTATCCAACTGGTTAGTTGATGGTGTCAAGGGGAGTATGTATTGGTTCAGTGTCAAATAATATTGCCGAATATACTGCCGTCATTAATTTACTATCTGAAGCTATTTCTTATGGAATTGATTCGTTGATAGTGTATTTTGACTCACAGCTAGTAGTGTCACAATTGAATAACATTTGTCGAGTTCGGGATCCTTATTTATATCGCCAATTCTTGAGAGTTAGGGTGTTGTAAAGATCATTTGTTTATATTACTTATTTACACATTCCACGATCTGAAAATTCATTAATGAATTCTATCGCTAACCAAGCATTAGATTGACATATCAATCATTCATCAAGATTATAAAAAAAAAAACAACAACAACAACAACATCAAAAATTTGGAAACTATATAATATATAATATATATTATATATATATATCATAAAGCTGCCCGGGTGTACATAAAGTGTTTCAAAAATAATATACAAAATCGAGACTAAAATGCCCATAATCATGTCCAGTTTATCTATTAACCTGGCTCAGGATGAGTGGCTAAGAAAGTGACGACAACATTGGCCACATGCCGAAGAATGCGAACCCAGTCCTCCTACCACGTGGTGCTGCATCTCCTCAGGTAGGTCTTCTATAGCCACCATAGGTACTTGGTGAGTCAACCTCACCAAGTTTCTCTGGATTGCATATAAGACCCTCTCTATCTCAGCATCCGCCTCTTCGACACCTCTTCAACAACGCTTGTGCCACGGAAATCCGTCTGGTCGTACTAGACCCACATCTAGAACATGAACATTATATTAGTATTTTAATCCCATCAAAAATATTTCTAAGTTAATTCTCATATTTAAAAAATACATAAAAATCTTAAAATTGATAAAAACTTAAAAAATGGTTACCTATCTCTCCCCATGTAGCATTTGGTAGCAGCACCAAATCTGGATCTCCTCTGAAATCCATGCCAGCATAGGGATAGTTGTCCACAACGATGATTTGTTGTTCCCACCAGGAGAAGAACTCATCATCGAAAGTAGTCCTTGGCACGTCCCCGCCTCCAAGGCGTTTCATTAGGTCGGCCCACCTACCCATCCGAGGATCTCGGGGGCCACTGATAGAAACTTATACTCCAGGGTGCAGCCCCGGAACCTTCTCGAAGAAGAAGGAGCATAAAATGTTCCCATATCTGAAATTTTTGGTCTACCCTTTCTGAATGGAGGACAAATGGCTCTTCGTATTGGTAACAAGAGGTGTACACCAATCAAAAATAGAGATTAGGCACTCTGCAACCAAGCTCATGGACACTCGTGATGCTTCGTGCAATGAAGTTGATCCATTTTTCTTGGCCGTGGTGAATAGTAAGATGCTCAGGGACAATCTCTCCACATGTTTTATTCGGATCTGGCTTCCAATTTTCTCCGGATGCCCAGGACAGTATATATGTACATAGTCTTCCACTGAAAGACTACCTCGTGTCTGGCCAGTCGAATGTACAACTTCTCCTCTCTGGGAGAGACCAGTGATAAAGTAGATATCATCTACCTCTATCCTTAAATGCATTTGATCAATCATAAATGCATCATCTTCGATAATCCAATAGTGGATTAACATTTCAAGCAAGCGGGTGTTGGCCTTCATATTGGGTATTTTGAAAATTTTCAATAAGCCACATCCCCTCAATGCATCTAAGGCCTGCTAAACATTAATAACTTCATTATCAATGGTAGCATGCTCCCTCTCTCTTCATGTGATTGTCATCCTGAAAGAAAATTAAGTTCCAACTATTAGTTTTTTTGTGTTTAAATTTCAAACCACGTATACGCAGGTCCCTTTCATACACAATCGCGTGTAGGTCCTGCATGTACGCGGGTTTATAATATCAAACCCACGTATACGTCGCATTGAAATTTTTAACATAAATTCCTATGGTCAAATCTCAATAAAAATTTCTAAAAACAATCATAATGTAATGCAAGCTAGAATTGGGGGTTACCTGATGATTTTGATTCAATTTGAATGGTCCAATTCTTTGGGGGGCAAGTTTGCTCTTTTTTCTCCACATCTTTTTCTCTCAACATAAATGGCACAAATGGTGAGTCAAAATGTCATTTTATAGCTTTGAAAATGTCAAATTTTTTCAAAACTTGATTTTTTTCGTCTCATGAATCTTTTAACTTGTGAGCTTGGATTATCGAGAATAGGATGTTTTTTCAGGACTTTTGGATGCTTCTTCAGAAATTTCATATCGGTTCCATGACTGCTAACCCATTATGGCAGGTATCATTTACTCACTGGCATATAGGTTAGGGAAACCATTTTTCCATTGCATTTTGCATACTAGCCTCCATTTGTCAATACACTTGCCGTAGGGTCGATTCCATCGTGTTATGTTTAGTAAAACATGTTCACTTGCCGATTTTTAAATCATGACATGATGGTAGAGCCATCCTTTACATGGGCATCGTAGTTAGCACCTCACTGACATTTATTTCCCATGTTGTTTTATTGAGTAGGCTCGGGAGTCCTCTCTAGTCCCGCCATGACTTGTGCATTGAAGACTTATTCCTCTTTGCTTCTTCACTTCATTCTGGCCTTTTACCCTAGAGGCTCCTTTGTGTTGAGTTGTACTACTACATTGCATTTTGACCATTTTCACCTTTTGGCCTTGAGCCGATTTCACTTGGACTCGTGTTTTAAGCCACTTTTTGACCATGTCTTCTGCAAGCTCAAACTTACAATCCCTTAGCTTCTGCAACTTGACACACCCTCTAACCCGTGGAAGGAACATCCCTTTGAGTGTCCTTGACCAGCTTCGCCTCCCTGCATTAAGCATAGGATTGTTCCCACTTAGCTTCTGCAACTTGACACACCCTCTAACCCGTGGAAGGAACATCCCTTTGAGTGTCCTTGACCAGCTTCGCCTCCCTGCATTAAGCATAGGATTGTTCCCATCCCAGGAACTAGATCATCTATTTCGCTGACACTCATTCTTTCCACTGTACTATCGCATTCTTTTATTCTTTTTCCATCTTAAAGAAAAAGGCAAAAAAATTATATATTCCAAAAAGAGCGAGAACGGGACAACATTCCCATATATTGTTGGTATCTAGAGTCAGTTGTGTCACCCTTGAACAAAGCACTCAAAGAAAGTCTCTCCTCCATTTGGGCAGGATTTAGTTTGACTTAGGTATGCCTTAACCTTGTTATTGAGTCAGTTCTCCTCCAACTGGTTATCTCTTCCAATCATATGGAGAGTTCGTTCATGCCTCCTGCATAACGAACTTATACAGAGTTATCACATGTTGCCACATAGTCATCATTGAGTCATGCTTTTGTTCAAGGGAAGTAAGCTTGAGACAGCCTCCCTGTGGTGTCTCTTGACCTATTTTTTAGTCGGCCATCCCTAGTTGTCAAAGTCTTGTTTGTCATCACATCAGTTACATTGGTCCTTTAATCATGCCGGTTTGAGAAGGTCTCCATTGATTTCTTGCTAACGGGTCTTGTCCTTATCGACGATGACATATTTCTCTAAGAGTAGGCCTAGAGCCGCACCCTAGCCCTATTTTCATTATTGATAGGTCACCTTGTGCTCATCATCGATTAGTATCATGGGTCTTTGACTGAGTGGTTTCCCTTGTGTTCGACATCACCTTTCATTATCACACATTAGGATTCGTGCAGTGCCTTGGTTTTCACTTGACCCTATTGGTGGATTCCTCGCCTCTGTGTCAGCTTCATTATTGGTTTGTTTAGAGGGTTCTATCGTGTGCTAGCTATATCTTGTGTACACCGGAAACGTGCTTTGGTCAAGTTACTACATATTTTTCGCCCGATTCCTTCCACATTACTGGCCTACGGGTTACACTCGCGCTAGATTGATGAAGGATGCCTTAATTCCTTCCTTCTAGCAGATCTTTTCCTATCGACTACGACTCATTTCGCTGGGGCAAAGATCTAGATTCCATTCAGTAGTACCTTGGGGTTTGTAGTCATCAGTGGAAAATCCTTCGCTATTGATAGTGGGAAACCATCATTGTCCCCTGATTGGTAGATTCTTCTAGGTGTTTGACCTCAGCTCATTTATTTGCACTTGTTAGATTGTACTGGGTACCTTGACTCTCGTCATCATTATCAATGAGTAGTCTCCCATTTGTTAATGGTATAAATCAACAACCAATAATAAAACAATTTCTCACATGGTTGACTTCAAATCATTTATTCACATTGTGTATAAATGTACCATGGTGATCAGTGAAGACCTCGAGTTGCATCAGCATTCTTTGGTTCACTTGTCAGTTGCTCTTGTTGCTACTAGTTGACACCATCAACACTATATGTTGCAGTCCTTCAAAGTGACATCTTATATGCTGGAATCCGAGTTGCGATGTAGTATCATCTTATTCCATCATGTTCATTTGGTACTATTGGGATTAACTTTTTTTTACGTCAGTGATCAATTTCATCTTATAGCTTCATTGATCATCTTCTTATATGTGATATTCAGTCATGCACTTGTTTGATCACGATCAAATGATCCATTATGTACTTTCAATCCTTTATACTTGAATACATAGTGGATCCACTTGTACTTGATATGTGGACATGCTTTACTTTCTCTGAGCATGGGCATGCCTGCCTCAGACAGTTGTTTCTTTTTTATCTTTCTTTTGATGGCTTGGTAAGCTAAAATCTGGTCAAGTCCTTCTTAGTTTTTAACAGGTTTCCTTTCCATATACTTAATACATTTCGGCCATCATGTACCCCTTTTGACCTCATATATTAGGGGGCATCTGTTATAGCTCCAAATATCACCCTTGGTATTTTTTATGCTTGGTTTATGGCCTAGGGCAACCCCTCCTTCTAGACTTGGTCCAAATATTTTAAAAATAGTGTTTTACTTCCTGTACACTACTTTTTCTTGTGATAAAAGCATGTACACACAGGTTAGTCAATACCCAACCCGCGTATATGTGTTAAAACACTTTAAAAAATTAAATTTCCTTAATTATGGGCAGAGATCACGGATTTTACCTGTTGATTACCTCCTAGTGCCCATGGCCCAACTGTTCCCAACTGTTTCCCAACTAAAAAACTAATTTGGGAGAAGTATAAAAAGACTTCAATGGGAAGGCCTTAAGGAGGAGAGAAAGGATGGAATTACTATACTGAGATTATCCCCTGATCAAGTCTAAAGGATCCCTGTGCTTCAAGCACTTCCCGAAGTTCAGGAAACACTTGTTTCCTTGAGTGTTGATATTCTCCTACTTGTTTGAGGTATCATGGTATTGGTTATGGAAGGAGGTTGTTGAAGACTAGGACTGGACAGACCTGGAGGAGGGTTCCGCTTGGAGCTGGAAGAGGAAGACTCAGGTGAACTCTTTGCATTTTTATTATAGTTTTCTGCAATAAAAAGAAACATTGTCTTGTTCCTGAGATCGACTTTGTTTATGCATCAGAAACCATCTATTTATATGATATAAATTTGATTTCACTATAATGCTTTATCTATATGCTGCTATGTGTATTCAAATTGGTTGATCTGTAGATTCGAAGGTCATTAGGAGTTGCAGAGGGTTTGAACCTTGGCTGGAACTACCCAAACGAAGGACATCTGGGTATGTTCATCCTCGCATAGTTATTTTATTTAAGCATGTTGCCTGAGTGTTATGCGTGTTTCTTACTTTAGATTACTCCTGCTCTGATAGGGTTCTGACCCAAAGCCCTAGGGGACTTATTCCCTCAACAATCTATAAGAAAATTTGGATGACATAAAGTCCTATGGTAGGGAAACCAAAAGCTGAAAGGATTTTGGACACCAATATTGCAAAGCACACCAGGGGAAAAGAGTATCTGGAGTTTTTGGTGAAGTAGAAGGATCGTCCAATGAGGATTCTACATGGATGAGTGTTGCAGCTCTACAAAAGGTAGGTTTCTCTGTAGAGGACCTTATGAGCAGGAGCTCATAATTTTTTTCCTTTCTTGGGGAGTTTAATGTAGGAGCATTAGACCAAGTTCGTGGTGGAAAATGAAGGGGGGTTGACAATGTGGTAGATTAACCACGTGTTGAGCTGCAAAAGTTTATTTTGTCTCCTTTAATGAGCTTTTGAATAATGCAAATACAAAATTTGAATAAGTTGGAGAGTCTAGGAAATGAAGAGTTTGTTTTGTTGTGCCTTTTTTACTTCTCTCAATTAGAGAGAAGGGGAAGCATATCAGTTGCCAAGGATGTGCATAAAAGGAGCATCAATTGTATAGGGGAGGATCTTCTTCCCTTGCCTCGAACCTGTACCTGTGAAATAAATAAATAAATGTGTAGCATATTCATTCCATAGCTCTGTGTTATCTCTCTGTGTTGTTATCTCTATGATCAAATTGTATATACATTTGATTTCATTCTAGAATTAGTGTGACCCCAGCCCTGTAGCGTTATGTGTTGGTGGATGTTTGACTTTTGAGTTGTGGTTGTTATGCACACTCGTTATTGTGAACCCAAACCATTTGTTTACATCATCTTTGTTTTACAAGCAAGGACACAAATTTTCTAAAGAGGGACAACCCATTAAGTTGATAAGTGGGTTTTGGACATAGAGATGCAAGATGATAACATTTTTGGAGTAGAGAAGCGGAATCTGAGTAAGTTGAGCACTGAGACATAGCCTTTTGCCTGAACGTTATCATGCATGTGTTGTTGGGAGATTGAACATAAACCTTGGTAGCTAAGACAAAGGAGATAAAAACTTGAGCATGGAAGGTGTGATAGTGAAAGATCATTTTGACAAAGGATCGAATTGATTCACATCCCCAAGAGTGGAAATAGAGTTTCTATATGCGCTACGAAAATATTTTGCAGTGCATTACGAAAATATTTCACAATGCCTACAACTAGTTTATTTATGCATTTTGTTGTGCCCAGATTTCCTTTCGGGCTGCTTGTTGTCATCAATTCCATAGTTCATCTTGAAATTACATATCATTTTATTCTAGCATGGGTTCTGATATGCTCATATATACGCAGATACAAGTGTGTTCCATAGTTCATCTTGAAAGTACATATCATTTGATTCTAACATGGGTTCTGATATATTCATATATACGCAAATACAAGTGTGTGAAATGTAGCAAGCTTGTTTAGTGGCCTCTGAAACCTTTATGAATTGTCCAAAGGCATTTACAATCCCTGTAAGGGTTTCCTTATACCAAAATTCCCGCGTTAGTGAGTACATTCGAATCCATATAGAGTCCGCCTTGAAATCTTCTTTATTTGGAACAAACCTCTCGGTCCAGAATCGTAGATACATTACTGCAAAATTAGAAAAGTATAGACCATTCTCAAAAACTTGTTTTATTCCTTTAAACAAACAAAAACTACTATAAAAAAGCCTTTGAATCCAAAGACAAGCTTAATCGGTTTCCATTTATTTAGAACCCAGGAAAATGGAAAAAAAAAATATTGGCCATTTTCCTAAGGATTTCCCTACCAATGTGTGGTATTTCATGTACTACATATATTTTTCTATACAATTTGAACGAATCTCATATTTTGAGTTCACAACTGCCTTATGTAGTACACTTCACGGTTGTTGAATGCCCTTCAAAGCTCTTGTTTGATTTATTTCTTTCTTGCTCATCACATTTTGGTTGTTCGCGTGCATTATCTAGGTTTAACAACGTGGAAGAATTTAAGAGTTGTTCCCCTAAAACAACCCTATTATAGGAGGAAGCACCGCTCCTTTTGCTAGCACTTGTCATAGGAAGAAGGGTAAAGAGAGATAGAATTGGATGCACTTAGGGTTTTTAGAACAAACAATTAAAGTTTTGGAGAGCTTAAAAAATTTCAAATTTTCACAAATTAAAAATAAAAATACTCTTTCACTCTATATAATTTTTAATATAGATATTTTAAATTTTTTAATAATTTAAATTAAAAAATTTATTAATATTATTAAATATTAAATATCAAATAATGTTAATTTGAAAATATTAATTAAAAAAAAAAATTAATGAACAATTGTATACATATTTTAATGCTTACAAAATTATTATCTTGTTTTTCATAATATATTGTTATTGTAATCAATAAAACTTAAGTAAAGTATTTCTGTAGAAATCACATAAGAGAAATTTTTGGCTGAGGCTTTTCGAACCAACAAGTGTGATTCATTATCATGACCGCATGAAAAGGTAGACCATGGCAAAGGTTTAAATATAGAGCAATGTATTTAAATTTATCTTATGTGATTTCTACTAATGATTTTGCTTAATTCATTATGGATCACTTATGTGATTACTACCAAAAGACTTTGCTTAATTCATTATGGATCACAAAGCTGTGATTTCTACCGAAATATTTTGCTTAATTCATTATGGATCACTTATGTAATTTCTACCAAAAGCCTTTACTTAATTCATTATGAATCACAAAGCCTGAATACATAAATCAATAAAAAAGTTTAATTTTTTTTAAATACAAAAATAAAATTTTATTAGAATATTATTGACTATAAATTTCAAATATAAAATTATATTTTATAAAAAATGTTTTTATAAAATATTTTCAATTATAAAGATAAAATTGGAAAACGGATATAGTAGACACCTAGGTCAGAAGGCTTTCCTTAAAGCCTCTAAAAATGCGTTGAGTAAGAAAGAGCCTAAGGGGCGTCATCTAGGTGTCCATCTTCCCTATATCCAAGGGACCACGGACAAGATTGCTCGGATCCTTAGAAAGTTTGATATTCCCTCTACCTTCAGGCCCCTCAGAACCATTCGTAATTCCCTGCGATCGGTGAAAGATCCTGTCAACCCCAAAGACATGAAGGGTGTTTATCTGATTCCCTGCTCTTGTGGGACGCCATATATAGGGGAAACAGGGCGCTCCATCCAACAGAGAATTTGCGAGCATGCAGCAGACCTGAGGCATGGAAGAACAAAATCCTCAGCCTTAGTTGAGCATGTGGACAAGACTAAGCATCATGTCTGCATCGAGGAGGCCAAAGTCATTGCCAGGGTGGATCGATTCCATCATCGCAAGTTAAGGGAAGCTATTGAAATTGAGCGAAGACCCAACAATCTCAACAGAGATGATGGTTGGAAAGTAAGTAGAAGTTGGATCCCTTCCCTGTCGTCTTAGGGTTTCTTCCTCCCCCCTATGTTCATCCAAGGTGCTTTCTTCTTGGTCTTATAGTTTAATCTTTTCGAGTATGCACATATATATCGCTGGCAGCTTTTTATTCTTACCTATATATTATGTTCCTCCTGTATTTATTTATGATGATTATTATTAATATATATACAATTTTAGGTATTAATCTAATTTGATTTTATGTAGATGTATGATTAGGGTCCTCTTCCTGCTTTGGTAGTTAATTATTTAATTCATAAGGTCATTATTATTGGTGTATATAATCTATGATGTATTCTTGGGTCTAATTTTATTATATTTAGGTTAGTGTCATTTTATTTTTTGATTTGTGATTGCTTCAAGTTAGTTATTTATTTTCAGCTCTTTATAAGCATGGCTTTTCTAGATATTTTTCTATCGCTATTTAATATGATTAGAATTATATATAATATATAATATATAATATTAATTAATATACTATAAATATATATTAATATATTATATAAATTACTATTTAATGGTCAAAACTAACCTCTTAAGATTAGTATTAATAATTGGTAAATTTAATAAGTTTTATAAACAGATTAAATTTAATACTACATCAATAGTAATTAGTATAGTTTTATAAACAAATTAACAGACCTTTAATAAACAATTCATATATAGATTTAGTTAATAATTTAATAAATGAATAACTTACTGTTTTTAAATTACCATTAAAATTATTTATTTATTCATCTTATTATTATTTTTTGAAAAAAGAATAGATAATTTATGTAACTTAAATTACTTCTTCATAAGAAATCATTAAAACAAATATTAAATTTATAATAACCATTAGTATTATTAAATAAATTACTTATGATACTATTCTTCGTACCTAATTTTACTAATTTCTAGAAATAGAACATTATATTA
>APFE030004001.1:0-21478 GCA_000404065.3 Pinus taeda
TGTCTCTCTTCAAATTTGTCTTCAAATCTATCTTCAAATCGTCCATCTTAGCTTCCACACCCTTTATCTTAGATTCCATGCCATTTATCTTAGCTCCTGTTAGCTTTTGTGAGAGTGATATTTGCTGCACTTGGTCTTGTAATTTTGATATATCTTGTAGCATTTCTTCCTCTTCTTCATGAGTCATGCTAGAGCTTTCAGGTTGCTTACTAGGTGTTTGAATTTTCTTTCCTTGGGGCATCAGTTACCGATAATAATGCTCTACTCTGCCCTTTGAATTCCTTCAAAATAATTTTTCAAACCAAGCTTAAGGAAAAAATTTTAAAAATCTACACACATTTTTTCACTTTGTAGGAGCTCGATATTTCCTCTAATGTATCTCTGTAATTTCAGATCATCCAGTTCTAAAATTGCGACCTACAGTAGCCCTCTATGTCCTCTTTCTAATGCCACTAGTTTGATCCAAATTGGATTCTCTAAGGAAGAGTTATGCCAAATCTCCCACAGTGACCTGATTATAGACTAGTTCAGTAGAGCGAAATTGTATGACATGCCATGTGTCCACGTTTCGACTTTTGGCTCTGAAAAATATATATAAGAAACTAAACTCTGTCCTCTTTTTGTACCTTCTTACAAAACTTCAATCCGATGCTTAGAGAGAAAGTTATGACGATTTTCCCTAGGTCACCTGTTTGGAATGTAATTTAGGAGTCTGCAAAAAGACCAACTTCCTTAGATCATATCTCCACACATATAGTGTGAAAAGCTCTAAAATTCGGACCCAAGGTTCAGTGAAATTTCGTCTCAAATAGGTTTTTTTTTTTGCTTTTGAAACGTCGCAGAAAAAGAGTTATAGTGAAAATTCCACGATGACCTATTTGGAGTAGCAAAACCCTAGAATCCAAAGCTCTGATACCAAATGTTATGAAACTAGCTCACAAAAAGATAGAAAAGATAGATCAATGCCTTAGAATCCAGCCTCTTTGAGGGGGAAACCTCCTTTTCATTACACAAATGAATGATTATTTGATGATTCAAATGACAAAACCTCCTTTCTATATATAGGAGTCTAAGGAGTCACAATATAACCCAGTCGACCTAACAACAATAATATAAAGGCACAAAAATAACAATAGAGGGATTCTATGGGGCACAGTAATAACAATATGGGGACAATAAGGGCACAACAATATTAATAAGGGATACAACTACAATAGTAATGGGGTAGTCGTTAGTATTATAGGGACGTAACATAAAACCAGGGGGTTGGAGCCTCCTTCCAGTCATTGTTGGAGAATCTTAGAAGGTGGAGCTTCCTGTTGATATCATATTTAAGACATATATTAAAAAATATTAGGTGTTTTTTCCTCCTGGAAGGGTTTTCACCTAAAAATCTCTTATGTATTGTTTATAATGTTATGCATTGTTGAATGGTGTTTTTAATCTCTAATGTTTAATTGATATGATTAAAAAGTTAAAAGGTGCCTAAATTGATTTACCCCCTCCCATAGTTGGTGAATATTCCAAAGAGAACTAATATAGAACCAATTAACACCACAAAATAAAATAAAAAGCAAATCTAATGGAAGTAAGGGTATCATCAAAGGTCAAAATGAAAATAATGGAAAATCTAAGTGTCTTTGCTAATAAAATCCCAATGATCAATAAAGTACCACAAGTATATGAAGCAAACATAATACCAAAATGAATCAAGAAAATACAAGAAGTATGATATGGAAATACCATGTTATAATGGCACCTTATTAACATCACATTCATAAGAGCTGATATTGTAACCAAACATCGTTTTAATATTACTCAATATAAAGACAATATTTGAAGCACCTTTTGAACAATATTAATGCTACTAAAAAAGCATGGCAAGGCAAACAAAGATGTAACATCTTTATAAAATGCTTTTAGGACAACGCATCCTTGAATTAAGAGACAATGTAATAAATATAAAATATATAAATAAACATTGAAAGGAGGCAACCAATCTGAATAGAGACAATGTCCCGAAAGTTGCCGGATCCTTGCAATTTCTTCTTGAGTTTTTATTTATTTCATTTAATTTATTTATTTATCTATTTCTTAATTTTTATTGATGATGATGATGATGATGATGATGGTTAACGTCCACTGAGACCAAACTTTGGTCTATCAGACCTAAAGAAATGAATTATTTAGTTTGATTTAAGATTTTATTTCTATGCTCTAAAAGCTTGGAGAGAAGCCTCCCGAGCTCACTATAATTTTGACAACGTAAAAGGCTAGGAAGGTCAGTATTGCAACAAAGATTTTCAAACTGAGATCTAATGTGGTTGTATGCGGGGCACTCTAAGAGGAAGTTATTTTCATCCTCGATGTTCGTATTCTCATAGAGATGGCAGAACCTTTCCATCCATGGTGTTTTAGGAACTGCCCAACAACCCGTTTCACTATGGAGCTCATGAGAGTTCGTTCTAATCTTGGCTATATTAATTTTCTTCTTTGAGCTAGTTAAAACAAAGAGATACTTTTGATCTTCTAGGGTGGTGTTGATGACCTCCTTATAATATCTTAATTTTCTTTTAGCTGCTAAATCTTTTTCACACCACATTTTTTCCTTGAACTTAGAAGTAACAATATTTTTAATGTTATTGATGTTTTGCAATGCAACATTCTTGTCGATCTCCCAATGGTTTAAGCAAGCCCTGGTGTCTTTATACCAACCTCGTTTGAGCCTTAGGTGGTTTTGGTTGGAATTCAAAGATAGCTTAGGAAGTCTATGGTCTCCTATGTTATTGAGTTTTTGCTTGTACAACAGAAGCCTAGTCATAGCTAGGCTTTTGATAGGGGAAATACCCACTTCTATAAGGAGAATAGGATAGGGTGTGTTGCTTTTAATTTTGAGGTTATACGTTATAAAACTCTTCCGGATTTGCTCAATCTTTCTCCAGGATTCTCTAGAGATGATACGACTCTAAACCTCACATCCATATGAGATAACCGAAGTGACTAAAGTTTCAAAGATGAACTTCTTTCTATCCCACATTATGAGGTTTGCCATTTTACAATTATTTTCAAGACCAAAATAAGCTTTCCATCCCACATCAATCATTTTCTCAATGCTATAGTTCCAATTGAGCTTGTGATGAATATCAATTCCTAGGTACTTATAGGAAGACACTTCCTCCAAGTTACTATTGTCATACATAAAATTAGCGTAAGTTTCCTTCTTGGATTTGATAATCATAACTTTTGTTTTGTCAATGTTGATAATCATACCCATGGTAGAGAAGAAATCCTTAAGAAGTATAAGTTGCTTATCAAGATCAAATGGGCACCTTGCGAGAAGAACAATATCATCAGCATAGAGAAGAAGGATGATGATTATCCCAGCTAAGATCGTGCCAGCACATCATGCTTCCTCTAAACAACCTTCTAGCTTGTCGATGTAAATGCCAAATAGGGTAGGGGAGAGGGGGCAACCTTGTTTAACTCCGATATTACACTTAATATCTTTCGACCACCCCTCATTTCTCTTTAACTTGGAAGTTATATTCTCGTATCACCTTATAGCGGTAGCTCTCAACTCAAAAGGAACCTTTAGCTCTTCTAATTTGTTCCAAAGGTTGTTTCTAGGAACCGTATCGAAATCATTTCTAAAGTCCACAAAGCAACAAAAGGGATTGGATTTATCATGGCATTCCTCCACAATGATCCTAAGCGTAATGAGGTGATCTGTTGTTGAGTGCTACTTTCTAAAACCCGCTTGGCCTTTAGCTCACTTACCTTCACTTTCAAGCCATATGCTCAACTTCGTTTCCAAAATAATACCATATAAGTTGGTTAGGAGAGGATTGATCATAATTGTTCGATAATTAGAGGGGTTATTTGTATCCCCACTTTTAAAAATAGGGATAATGAGGCTTTGAGTCCATGGTTTAGGGAACCCTTGCTTGACCGCTTGATTGAAAAGATTGTGAATATGGGGGATGAGGACAGGACCTCCAATTTTTAAGATTTCCGCCTAGTAACCTTCAATGTCCTTAGCTTTCCCATTAGCCAAGCGATTAACCCCAAAATCAATGTCTTCTAATGAGAAAACTTCTTTCGTTGTGAGCAGGGTTTCAAATTTATCCATGACATTTGGAGATTCATAAAGCTTTTTAAGATAGGAATTCTAGTCGTGTAAAGCAATTTTATTATTATCTTTAGTTTTCCTAGTTAGAATTTGCCTCCAAAATTTCCTAGGAGCTACCTTAGAGAGGTGTAAGAGATTCTCTTGTCTTTCACAAATATACTGCCTTTTTTTCCTTTTAGTTAGGGCTTTGTATATCTTGCCAATTTTAAGAGATTCATCAACAACTTCCTTAATTACTCTCCTCGCACTTTTACAATCTTTGTCATACCATGGGTTGGTTTTGCTATTTCTTTTATTACGTGAAACTTCAATTGAGAACTTGTTAATATAATATGAGAGGGTTGTAGTAAAATTATGATAGAGATATTCTATGTTGTCTATACTAGATAAAGGAAGAAAATTAGTTTTTAATTCATTTAGAAAGAGATCTTTTTTATTTCTATCAAAGATTAACTTCTTTTGGCTATAAGTATTATCTTCTATGGGATCTCTATGCATGACAAAATTGAGAGTTATAAGTAAAGGCCTATGATCAGAGTCAGGCTCATGGTCATTTAAGATGTCAAAAAAATTTATTTCGTTGTATAGAGGGAGATCAGAGATAACATAGTCTACCATGCTGCTACCAAGCCCATGGATACAGGTCATCTGGCTAGAATTGGGCCACTTCTTAAGACCATTGCAAATTATGAGATCCTGAACACTACAGAGCTTGACTAGCTCCGACCCAAACAAATTAGCCCAGAGGTCTTCAGAGCTCCTTTTGTACCGGTTAGCCAAAGGAAGGTCTTCCTTCAGAGCTCCTTTTGTACTGATTAGCCAAAGGAAGGTCTTCACCTAACCAAAGAGGATTAGGGTTGGAATGATTTCTTAGAAGAATAACTTGGTTGCTTGATGTTCAAGCATTAAAGTCACCCATTAAAAGGATATTGCCTTCATTCCTTAGGCTAGAAATATCATTCTTTAAACCATTGTAAGGACTATTTTTATCTAGATTATTTTTCTTATAGATGTTAGAATTGATGGGGGGAATAACATATTGCTATGTAGGTCTTTTTATCATAAATATCAGTAATTTCTATCCAACTATATAAATCTTAGCATGGGGAAAGATGTTCTTCTTAATGTAACAAGCTATACCCCCAATGCCTCTACGGGAAGATCGCTTATTCCAGGTAGACCATAATGTAAAGCCATCTATGTTAGGGACCTTAGATTCTTCGTGCTCCCAAGTTTTAACAAGAAAAATAATATCAACATCATTCGATATCCAACTTAGCTTAGGGTCTTTGTTCCATGGAAAGCCCCGACAGTTCCAAGAAAGAATCCAGAGCATGTTGAATTGCTATTTATTATTATATTTTTGGTTTCTATCTCGAATAACGGCTTTTCTATTTCTGATTATTGCCCTTTTCCTTCCTTCCTAGCTTCCTTTACCTTTTGAACCTCCTTTCTCAATTCTGCTTGATCTTCTGGAATGAGATCTTCATTTATAAATATTCTCGTTCCTTTTAGACTTGAAGTTTTACTAATTAAGTCATACTTATGGTCAATAGAGCTCACCTTTATTCATATCAGCCTTCCTTAATTCTCTATTAGTTTCCCCAACCTTGTTGCTTCTGTGAGACACGTTGTTTCAATTTGTAATATGTTATGTAATTTTGTCTAGCCTATGGCTAAAGTATCATTGTCTACCTCCTCTTTCAAACTGAAGATTATAAGGTTCAAGGCCCTTTTGTTACGCTCATGGTCTAATTCTATCAATTTTTTCATTTCATCTTTAATTGGTTTGATATCTAATTTACCTACCACACTATTTAGGGTGAGGCGGCTATTAACTTTTTCTTCTAGCTCTTTAATCATGTCCTTCATTTTAAGACTCTCTAAAGTATCAGCATCTACTTGCTGGGATGTTTGGTTCTCTTGGTTTTGTTTTACTATAACCTGCAACCTAGTCTCCATTGCCTCGGTCTTATTCTCCAATAGTTCTATTTTATTTTCTGTTTGTTTTTGGATCGTCTTCAAGAGATGTGAATTTATTTTCCAGCATGGCTACTAAATCTGTTTGTAGCTTGACTTCTCTTTCTTCTCTACATTTCTCTAAAGACTCTATATACTCATAGAGGCTCTGTAGAGTCACTGTGCTAAGTCTACCTTTGGTAATCTTTGTTAATTATGGTGAATTATTCATACTTGAAAATATATGAGCAGATATGTATTAGAAAAATATAAGGAATGTGTGTACCTGATATCAGCAAGGCAGACCGCAGACGCATGTGCCTCCGATTGTTTTTCTATTACCACACATAGATCGTGAATTATTACCGCAGAGAGATCATAAATATATCACCCTAAATTATTATGGCAAAGAGATCGTAAATACATCACCCTAAATTATTATCGCAGATAGATCGTAAATACATCACCCTAAATTATTACCGCAAAGAGATCGTAAATACATCACCATAAATTATTACCGAGAAGAAATACATCACCCTAAATTATCACCGTAGAGAGATCGTAAATACATCACCCTAATCACCCTAAATTATTACCACAAAGATCGTAAATACATCACCCTAAATTATTACCGCAAAGAGATTGTAAATCATCACCCTAATCACCCTAAATTAGATCGTGAATTAAATTATGACGGCAGAGATTGTAAATTATTATTTTTTATATTTTTTTTAATTATGCCTTAAGTATTAATAAACAATCAATTACTTTATTTTGTTAGCTATTGATTTATCTATTCAATTGTTTATTTTATTTTATTTCATTTTATTATTTTTTATTATTTTATGTTTTTAGAATAAATTGCTTTATTTTTTGATTATTAAGTTTGGCCGAATATTATTTTTATTTTAGATATTCATCAAAAATTTCACTTTTATTAAATATTTTCCTTAATTCAATATTAACAACTATTTCTAATAGCTATTCCTTATATTAAAATATTATTTTAATAAATAATATTTATTAGTGAGAATTCATCTTGTCATGAACCACACTAGATCATTCCAAGCACGTCTACAAAACTTTGCTATTGTAATTTTTACTCAAAAATTCATTACTATTCATGATATATTCATGATATAGTTCATAAAAACTTAAATTCTATTATAAATAAACATTATTCAATAATAATAATTAAATAAATTAAAATCATAACCTAAATAGTGAATGCATTATATATACCATTGCATAACTTTGTATCTATATATCTTATATTGTATTTATTATTTATCAATTATTATCTTATATAGATTTCAATTCTCTATCCTTCTTATGTTGGATGTGTAGTTAATGAATCATTTTTCATTACATTGGTATTATAGAACTATTTTAGTATATTATATTGGTATGAAGTTGTTTTTAGCGTGACTTTTTGGACTTGGACTTTCCAATGCCAGAATCATGTGGAAAAAATTGAAGTGAAATTTTGATTTGTGTTATTTAAACTAATTTTTTGACTGTATATATGGATTCAGCACCCTCGAAAACCAGTAAGACACTTTCAATTGCACAGGATTATTTATCAAACTTATGATTTCAATAAATTCCTGCAAGATTTTAGAAAAATTTAATCCAAAAAAACCAGATAAAAACTTCCAAAAAATAACAATAAAAACAACTCCTATTAATATTAGAATTTGAACAATTTTAATTTATTACACATATACTCCACAATACACAATATGTGAACACTACTTTATTAAGAACATATCAAAAAATTAAACGCACAATGCATAAGAGATGTGAAATATGAACTTTATTATCAAATATACATCTTTCTCTCTCTTCTGCTCACATGCTATGTCATGTCATGGAACGCTACCGAATTAATCTAACTATTTTATTAATTAATAACATGTTATATCTAATATTACTAAAATAAATTTGATCATTATAATGTTGAACTCAATCTCTTTTATTTCACCCAAAATACAAGGATAGCAATAGCAACTATTATAGAATATATCCATTTTACATTTTCCTTGTATTATTCTTGGAATACTTGAGAATTGCTTTGCGGAAGTCATTGTTAGCCAAAAAAGTCAAGGCTCTGTATGGAAAATACATAATCAACTCCAACAAACATCTCCCTACATTCTCAGCAGGCAAGAACCCCCTTGCTAAAGTAGAAAGGAAGAGCCCTGGATAAATATTTGTTGTAATAAGAAATGTCCCTTGCTTAGCACCTTCCAAAACTTTTTTGGCCACTTCTTTTGGATTCTCAGCTTTCTTTCGATCATATAAATTGACTATTCTTAGTATTTCAGTAGTATCTTCATCCGTTTCAGCTGCAAAGATCATTATGGACAGATTTAGAAAAAATAGATATTTATATTTTTAAAAATTAAAATTAAAAATTTTAAAATCATGAAAATTTAGTATAATTAACTATATGGTGTAGATCTAGCAGTGTGATAATGATGGTTTTAATATGGAAATCAATCCGAGGTGTCTTATGTTTAGTTGGGTGTTTATAAAAAAGTGTTTAAATTACATCATAAACAACAACAAATTATTGGTTTTTTCAGGTGTCTGATGATGATACGGTTGGTTTAAATCTATTAAAGAAACAATTACTTTAATTAATCTATATTTTGAAAATAAAAAGAAAAAAATATTCTATACACTTAATTTATAAGAAATATCCCATATCTTATACAAGGTATAGAAACTATGAAAAACATAGGTGTTTTGATAATATAAATTCATTTAACTACATTATAATAATATAGATTTATTTTTGATATATATATATATATATATATATATATATATATATATATATATATATATATATATATGAGTTTATAGGATAGATATAATGTAATTGTTCTGTGTTTATTTTAACTAAATTTAAAAATTAAATTAAATTAAAATTAAAAGAAAATTAGTCGGTACTAAACAAATAGATAATTATGGAGTGTATTATTAAGTTACACTGATGGGTAATCATGGAGTGTATTATTAAGGTACAGTGATGGGGTTCACTGTTAAGGTAATCCCTGATGTGAAGGTAACTAGTTTGAAACTCAGTGGACAAAATTTCAGTGATGTTAAGCTGGTGTGGCCAAGGGTAGGTGTGATTCTGTGTGATTTTGATAACTTAGATGTTGGGCCAAAGATTAAGTGCGCACTGATCTTTCAAGACTCCCACAACTTGAACGAAAACAAATTAATAAAATAAAAACATAAATTAATAACTATAGCAACCTAGATCCATCTAAATTTCAGATCTACCAAAATCTGAGAGATATCAAATCTATTGATATGCAAAACTCTAACTCTTTTACAACCTAGATCGTCTTAATTTCAGATCTACCAAAATCTGAGAGATATCAAATTTCTTGACATGCAAAGCATATTTGGTTCCTTCTTGTGTTTTGTAGGTCTTAAGTTAAGATGAATCTAGGCTAGTTTAAATCCAATTACAATACATATTAATATAAACATCCCAGATTTATTTTTTAAATCTAATCCTAATAGATATAAAGATCGTTAAATATTTCAATGTTAATGAGAAATAACATAAAAATATTACTACAGAACTTAATTAGATTGTCTATTTCAAAAATATTTTAGAATCTTAAAAAAGGGTCAGATATTTCGAAAATTGCATGGTGTAATATGGTTTATCAGTCCTTCGATCATGCATATAGTAAGAAATATTTTCAGAATTAACGATAGAGATAAAGATAACTAAAATATCAAATTCAAAATCAGACATAATTGTTAGCAAAAGTTCAGAATTCGGTACCTTCCTCGAGAAATGGAGTGTCAACAAACCCTGGGCAAGCGAGGCTGATACTAATGTCATATGGTAACAATTCGAGCCTCAAAGCCTCGGCAAAGCCTTTAACTGCAAATTTAGTTGCTGTGTAGACACTATGCCCGTAAAACACAAACTGCCATGCACAGCCATCGTTAAAACATGATATCCAAATACAGGAACCCTCAACAAAGCAGAGAATGAGAGTAGTGTTATAGTTCTATGAGTTGAAATTTTCTCACCAGAGATGCTTGGGAGCCGATGAAAACAATGGATCCTGGGTGTTCCTTGCTGCGTTCCTTCATCAAGGGCAGAGCTGCATGGACTGGGTAAACCGATCCATTGAGATTAGTTCGGACTACCAGGTCCATATCTTCAACGGTTTGATTCTCCAATTGTCCTCCTCGAGTTAATCCAGCATTACAAATAAGGACATCGATAGGTTTCCACTGAAAAGCCTCTTGGATCGCTTGGGTTATTGCCTGAAAATCACTTACATCTGCAACCTGCATCAAGGGCATTTTCTATCATGTCTTACTTATTCAATCTTCTCATGGCTATTTTTTTTCCGTGGAGCAACTCTCAAATCGTTTTCTATCGTGTTTTACTTATTCAATCTTTCCATGCCGGTTTTTTTTTTTAATTAAGAAAATGGTGTTTGGAATAACTCTCAAATCTGGTCTTGAACAACTCTTTTATGAATGGATAGTATTTAAATATTTTGTATATTTATTATTTTTTATTTAGATCTATAAGAATAAAATTTCAACTTTGATGATTTACTAACACGACTACACATCATGCTAAATTGTAACACGACTACACATCATGCTAAATTGTAAAATAAACTTCTTGGCTCAATAAATTCGACCAAAATTTAAATTCATAAAAACACACTTGACAACACCCTGATACATTTGTATCAATATCTACAAATTTAAATTTATTTATCCAGAAGTATAACCAACCTGAAAATCATATAAATATATTAATGAAAATTATGTCTCATTATAAATTTTGGAACAGAAAATGGCATACCTTCGATAATACTGTAGCTGGATCACAGGACAGGTCTTTGACAATGCTTTCAACAGCAACATGAAGATTAGCAGAGCTTCTGGATATCAAAGTAACAAAACCTCCCTGCAGAATCACTTCCTTGGCCATTGCAAGCCCAATACCACTGGATCCTCCAGTTATCACCACATGTTTCTTTTCCAAACTCTTCCTACCCAGACCTGAGGCACGCCCAGAAGGCCAGAAGAGTACAGACATTCCCACAGCCACCACCCCTAACGTTACAGCAGACACAGCCGAGAACTCCATTGCCAACTGATGTAAAAATATATTTAATGAGTATGCTGCATATGAGTATATATAACAACCCAATCAGAATTTTTCAAGTGACATCATTCATTAGATGTCCTTGACGGGTGCGCAAGTTCTTCGGTGGACATGTTGCCTGTCCATGCCATGAGCGTGAACTGGAAAGTCTCTCTGCCATTGACAAGACGTGTGAGACCCAACTACATCTCTCCAGCTGCTGCTTCCGCATGGATATTAATTGTGAAAATGTGATTTACCACTAATTGTAAACACATAGCTACTGATTCTATAACGTCGTTGGGTCATTGTGATATTTTATTTTGCATTTAATGTGATCGGTGCAAGCCCTATTCTCTCGGTTCAATAGTCCATTTTTTACCATTTCCATTTGATGTGGTCTCTTTGTTGGTTCTGTAATTTATTTTTTGGTTTTAAGAATATGGTTTAATAGTTAGGTGAGGAAGTCTGTTTATAAATTTTGTGTTCTAATTTTAAGTAAAGTTATATATATTTAAATTTTTTTTGCTTTATTAATGTATACTTAATTATGTTTAATAATGTATATCTAATAATTATTAGTCTTGTGTACTTGACTTGTAGGTGGTTGGATGTACTCCTAGTGTTATAGAGGCAGTTAAGAACATTGATCCTGAGTCTCCCATAGATTAACACTGGCAATTACTGATTCACCATATAATTATTAAAAATAAATTAAATTAAATTGTTCATCTTATATTCAATGTATTCCAATATTTATTCCAATCTGTTTCTATTTAGTAAGATAATGTATACTAAACTCTCCTGCATCTTGTTTTCCAATCCTAAACAAAATAATGTACACCTAAAAATTGGTCAGGCATGATTTCTACCTTTGAAAAAAAAATTCCATTTTTGACAATGTTCTGTAATCCATTTTTGACAATTTCCATTTGATGTGGTCAATCTATGGTTTCTGTGGCCTGTAATTCATTTTTGGGAATTTCCAATCTATGAGTTCTGTTGCCTGTAGCTAATTTGATCGGTTCAATAATACATTATGTACAATTTCCATCAGCGTCGCAATCCATTTATGGTTTTTGTTTTGTGATGCTGATGGACTTTGACCTTTATCACATGTGATGTTTCGTGGTTAATATCCTATATATTCTAATTTGTTTCAGCTCCTATATTAATAAAATAATAATATTAATTAAATATTTTAATTAAATTTATTTAAGATAATTCGGAGAAATTATTTTTATTAAAAAAACATAAATTTTACTCATATATGAATTATAAGAATGAAATTAAATTTTATTAAATATTTATTTAGTTTTGATGGAGATAAAAAATTGAGTGAGCCTAAAATGCATTGTTAAATGTATAAATAGATTTAGAACCTCATAACAACTCAAATTATTTACACAAAAATATAATTATAAGATATTTATAGTAATATTGAAGTAGATCGAAGAGGACTACAGCAAACATTTCATATAATTAAGTCTGTATTACAAACACAGTTGCAGACAACTCTGATAGGTGCATACGTTCCCACTTACTATACTCTTGTTAAGTTTTGTTTATTTCCACTATGAGTACTTCTCCACACCTTTCTAAAATCACTTCTAGCAAAGGGAGACCAAATAAGATTACCCTAAAGAGTCTTTATGAGTACATTGAATCTTTAGAAAGACGAAGAGAAGAAAAAGAAAAATATTTTTAAACTAGAATTAACTACAATGTTTGACAATAACCACAAATCATTAGAAAATAAAATACTCTCACTCAAGATTGAACTCCAAGGAATGAAAGGTAGAATTCAAGAAATCTAAGATAGCAAACAAGCAATGGTTAAAGAAAATGACACTTTGAAAAGTCAGATTAAAAATCTACGAGAACAACTACATAGTAACTCAGCCCTAAATAAACACAGAGAATAAATTAGATATTAAACCCATAAAAGAGGAAACTAATAAACTAATTGTTTTAGACCATGAGCCCCACAAAAGAGTCTTACACCTTATAATTGTTGGTATAGAAGAACAAAACAATGAAAACACATTAGAACTAGTTAAAAACAATTAAAGACAAAATCTCAAATTCAAACAATTTATCTCACCGAAGTAATAAGGGTAGGAAAGATACTTGAGCATAAACATAGACTAATATGTGTCAAGGTCAGTTGTAATGACCATAAATTACATATACTTAGGAAATCCCCAAGCCTAAAAGAACGGAATCTTTATAAATGAAGATCTTGTTCTAGAAGACCATGTTGAACTTAGAAAAGAAGTACAAAATGTTTAGGAGGCAAGAAAAGAAGGGAAATGGGTAATCATTAGGGATCAGAAAGTTATTTAGAGACAAAGTTCCAAACACGAGTGATAAATAGGGAATACCATCACTCTGGATCCTCTTCTGGAATTGTCGTAGTTTTCCATGGTGTAAAGGTACTATGTTAAGTTGGATCCCGAGTGATATTGATCTTACTCTTTTAGTTGAAACTTGGGAGCATGACGAATCTAGGGTCCCTCATCTTGAAGGGTTCACTCTTTGGTCTGCCTAGAATAAGAAATCCTCGAGAAGAGGTTTAGGTGGTATAGCATGTTATATTAGGGAATCTGCTTCCTCTCACATAAGACTTCATAAAACCGACCCCTTCAATCAGCATTTGGATTGAAATCTCTGATTCTACAACCAATATGATATTTCTTGCAATCTGTTATTTTGCCCCTATCAACTCTATATCCTATAAGAAAAACAACTTGGATAAGAATTATCCTTTCAATACCTTAGAAAAAGACATCTACAACTTAAGGAATGGAGGCAATATCCTTTTTCTTTGGGACTTTAATGCTCGAACTGCTACTAACCAAGCTATCATGTTAAGTAACAACTCTAACGCCGACCCCTTGTGGCTTGATGAGGATGGTAACTTAGCTAATAGATTCAAGAGAAAATATGAAGACATAATCGAGAATTTATTCGACACTGAGCTCCTAAAACTTTGTAGTATCAAGACCTAATCATTTGAAATGGTATTAATAAATGGCCTCTCTCCCGTCAAATGACCTATCTCCATGGGTTGGGTAGCAGCATCGTGGATTATGCGATTTCTGACATCCATGTCCTCAACCATATTACAAACTTTGAGCTTCTTAACAGGTACAATCCTGACTCTGACTACAGACTTTTGTCTTTATCCCTCAATCTTCCTATGCATACCACCCACATGCAGGAGATCAGTGAAAGCAAAAGTCACATTCACTTCAATAGAAGTAGTGTTGACCTTTTCTTAAAGGATTTGGAAAAGGATTTAGGCTCCTTAACTTATAATAACAACATTGATCAAATCTATTATCATTTTACTACTACCCTTTCCACCACCATTAGCAAATTCTCTACTAAGACTTCGTATTAGAAAAATAATAGAACTTCCAATCCTTGGTATAACAAAGACTGTAAAATTTCCAGGAAAGCAATCAGAGACGCCCCTAATGAAATCATTAAGCTCCAGAATATAAGTATATACAAAGCTCTCATTAAGAGGAAGAAGAGGTCATATATTAATAAGAGACAAGAGCATATTCTCCACCTTTCTAAAGTTGTGCCAGAAAGTTTTGGTGGAATGTGCTTGTTTGTAAAACTAAAGTTAATCATTCTATCCCCCTAGAAAATTGGGATAACTATCTTAAGAAGTTGTATGACTCTTCGAACACCATTGGCACCATCTTAAACACTCTTATTAAGGATGATATATTTTCTTTGGAAGACGTGGAGTCTGGGATTAATAAGCTCAGTAATGAGAAAGCCAAAGATATTGAAGGTTACCAAGCTAAGATCTTTAAAATGGGAAAATTTATCTGCATTCCTCATCTCACAAGCTTCTCAATCTGGTTGTAAAGCATGGCTTCCGTAAGCTTTGGATGTAAAGCCCTATTGTGCCTATCTTCAAAAATGGGGACAAAAGTGTTCCCTCTAACTACATGACCATTATGATTAGCCACATCCTAGCCAAGCTTTACGGGCTCATTCTGGAAAAAAAATTAGCCTTTGGCTTGAGAACCAGGATAAAAGAGCTAAAGAGAAAGTTGGTTTCAGGAGACATCACTCGACCATCGACCACCTTGTCACCCTTAGGATCATCACAGAAGAATGTTGCAATAGTAAAAATGATCTCTTCTGTTGTTTTGTGGACCTTAGAAAATATTTTGACATTGTCCCCCGAGATAAGTTCTAGGAGAGGCTTAAAGAGATCATGGTTCCTCATGAACTGAGGATTGTTGTGATCTTCCTCTACGAGACTGTCATTTCCAAGCTTAAGACCAACGAAGGATGGTCTAAATATATTAAATGTAATATTGAGGTTAAGCAAGGTTGTCCCCTTTCCCCTACCCTTTTTGGTATTTACATCAATAAACTAGAGGAGTGTTTGGAAACTGTGGGTTGCAAAGGCATTGACCTTTATCATTACTCTTCTCCTTTATGCTGATGATATCATTCTTCTTGCAAGGAGCCATGATGACCTATACTAGCATCTTAAGACTCTTCATGTCTACTTCTCCAAGATGGGTATGATTGTTAATACTGACAAGACTAAATTCATTATCATTAAATCCAAAAATATCACCCATGGTAGTTTCATCTATGATAACCATTGTCTTGAGCAAGTATCTTCTCATAAATATTTGGGTATTGAATTTCCTCATCAGCTCAACTAGAATTACAACATCAAGAAAAGAGTTATTAGTCAGTCAATTTGTACATTTGGAGTTAAAAAAGGTTCCTCTTTGAGACTCTCGTCACCCCTGTTATCTTATACGAATGTGAAGTTTGGGGGTGCAATATATCTAGGGAGTCGTGGAGAAAGATTGAGATGATCCAAAAGTAATTCATAACCTATAACCTCAAGATCAAGGGAAATAATCCCTGTCCTATCCTCTTAATCGAAGTTGTCATGTCCCCCCAGTTGTGTTTAGATATCTAATGTATAAGAAGAAGCTTCACAATATGGAATCCAAGAGGCTCCCAAAAATTGCTTCTAACTTTAGTCGAAACCCCACCTATGCCTCAAGCTTGGGTGGCATCAGGATGCTCATTCTTGGCTCAACCTCTTGGGGATTAAGGAGGATATCATCATGGGAAGCAAGGACAATATCAAAGATACTATTACCTCCAGTTTTAAAGACAATATGTGGGATGCTAAGGAGCTGGAGGGTAAAAGAAAACTAAGGTACTATAAGAAGGTGATCAACCCCACCCTTGATAACCAAAATTATCTCTCTATGTTGACTAGCACTAAGAAGAAAATGAGCCTCGCTAGGATTAGAACTAACTCTCATGAGCTTCGAAGTGAGACCGGGCGATGGTCTACTCCCAAGACTCCCTAGGACGATAGAATTTTCCAGATTTGTGATACTAAGAAGGTGGAAGATGAAAAGCACTTCCTTTTAGATTGCCCGGCTCTTGCCCATATCCACTCTCATTTCCCTATCATCAGCCACACCTCCAAGCTTCTTGACTTAATAAGCCATCCCAACTATAGCGATCTTGGAACGCTTCTTTCCCTGCTCCTTGATCACAGAAACAAGATTTTGAAGAATGACAATTAGACTCTATTTTCTTGAGGTCTGATAGACCACATTGGTCTTAGTGGATGTTAATAATCATCATCATAGATATCTTGACATTCATTAAAATTGTATTTTTTCAAATTCATATTTTTACAATTATTGTTTTGTGTTTTACAGAGTTAAATGACATAATCTTCTTAAAATCTATGAGTTGTAGACTAGTTGGTTTGAGGATGGAAGCCACTTTTGTGGGAATTAAACTATACCAAGGACGTCCAAACTTGGATGAACTTTGCACTATCCTAATGATAGCATCCCACTAGTGGGTAGATCATTCTTCTATCTAATAGACTGGTTTGTCGGGCCTGGGATAAACCTAGTTGCCAAAAAAAGAACTTCTTATATTTATTTTACATGATGGAAGAATTTATACTTTCGTAAATTTGATTCCTTGAAACTTTATAAATTTAAATTAAAATAAATTTATCTTGTCAACTATTATTTATGTGATAATATAAGACAAGTAGGACAAGGTGATGGAGCTCCTCCTACTTTTGGCGATCATAGCTATGGTTTAACCCTAGACATATGCAACTCAATCTCGCAACATGTTTAAGCTCTTCCAACGCTCTATGCTCATCCCAACGGTGTTGGTGGGGTCATCGTCTCCCTCTATATATGGTTCGAGCCACGAATCTCATTCTAGTACACGCTCTAGTGAGTCATCTGCAAAACGATCTCAAGAATAGCGCTTTTGATTTATGAGAGGTCATTCTTTCAAGGATATTGTTATGAAAGTTCCTTTTATTTTTCTTCCCTCCTTTTGGTGCAAGACACCCCTATTAATTCCAATCCCATGGGGCCTTATGTTGAAGAAGAAATAGAATTTATCAATTACATCAATTTGATTTGTCATTTTAATGGTTTTTTGCCTCAATTAGCAGGTCTTCATGAATAGATCTCACACTCTTGGATTCCAACGATTAGAAAGAAAATCTTCATCCACTGTTATGCAAAGTGTTTCTTTATCCTTGAGTTTGACATTACGAAAAACTGATCTAATTCTTAATTTAGGTTTGTGGTTTTGAAGAAACTTAGATTTGTTCATGAAGTTGTAGCCTCCCCCTTTCAATCCTTTAGTTGATGTTCATGCTTAAGCACTTGCTTGGATGAGACTCTCAAATCTATCATTACATTTTTGGGGGTTTACCGTCTCTTCAATTCATTGGATTAGATCTCAGAAAGTTCCACTTTGCATCTAGTGAAACCGAAATGCGTAGCATATCAACATATGCTAGAATATGTATGGAAATGGATTTCATTAAAAAGTTCCCACAATAAATTAATTTGACAAGTAAAAACTAGTTTGGTCCCAAAAGTTAGACTATCAAAGAGTTTTTTTGTGATACCAGACTTGTTTTGAAATTGGTCACATTGTAACTTAATGCTCTAAGGGGTTTAGAAAGAACAAGAAGCCTCAATGTAAATCAACATGGTGGGTGCTTTTATAGAAGACCGCTAGATAGTCTCTTGTTCCAGTGGTACATCATCACAAGCAAATTATTCAACTCAATTGAGTCCAATACTTCAGGAAATTTAACAAGAACATGTAATCCTAAACCCAAAGATGGACGAACTTGTCTCACATGATCAAGGAAAAATACACAAAGTAAAATAGGTCATAAGTCAACAATAGCGAGTTGGGAAAGCTAAGCTGAAAAAGTTGAGGCTTTAGATGAAGTAGAATCATCATTTTAAGATAATCTAGATTTGGAAGAAAAAAAGGATTTGAATTAATGCAAAAGAAAAAAAATGACCAAAAGTAGGGAATAACAATAAAGGTGTTGTCTATGAATGCCACAAACTCACCGGGACAACAAATTTCTTGCCGGAATCCGGTAAAAAAAATCAAAAAATCAAAATGTTGAAGTGTTTGAATCGTTTTTTTTATGGTGGAAATGTTTTCAGCACCATCAAGAACCCCTAGGGCACCGAAAATCCTGAAGTTTGACAGCTATAACCAAGATTTTAAAAAAATTATGTTGGATTTTGTCATAATCTTGCCTAAATTTCCATTATTTTCTAGGCTAATTTGTGGGTTCTTTAGACTACACCATCTCTTGGAAAAAATAACAAAGGCTCCAACTAATACAAAGAAATTTTAGACAAAAGTAGAAAAAAACAATAAATCTCCAACACCATCTCAATCAATGGTGAAAAAAACATCAACTCTTAATCTAGTTTAATTATGTGTTTTGTTTTCTTATTATATAATTAATTTATATAAAAACATTCCATATAAAAAAATTAAAATTAAAATACAGTGACTGACAAATAAATTAATAAATTAATAACAATTGAATGTGGTCATTATGCTTTAGTTTTGAAAAATAAAAATATTTTTATTTCTTTAATAATATCCCTTTCGATATATATTCTTACTATATAGGTATTATATTCTTAATAATAATATCAACATCATTCAATATCCAACTTAGCTTGGGGTCTTTGTTCCATGGAAAGCCCCGACAGTTCCAAGAAAGAATCCGGAGCATGTTGAATTGCTATTTATTATTATCTTTTTGGTTTCTATCTCAAATAACAGCTTTTCTATTTCTAATTATTGCCCATTTTCCTTCATTCCTAGTTTCCTTTACCTTTTGAACCTCCTTTCTCAATTCTACTTGATCTTCTGGAATGAGATCTTCATTTATAAATATTCTCGTTCCTTTTAGACTTGAGGTTTTACTAATTATGTCATACTTATGGTCAATAGAGCTCACCTTCATTCAGATCAGCCTTCCTTAATTCTCAGTTAGTTTCCCCAACCTTGTTGCTTCTATGAGACACGTTGTTTCAATTTGTAATATGTTATGTAATTTTGTCTAGCCTATGGTTAAAGTATCCTTGTCTCCCTCCTCTTTCAAACCGAAGATTATAAGGTTCAAGGCCCTTTTGTTACGCTCATGGTCTAATTCTATCAATTTTTTCATTTCATCTTTAATTGGTTTGATATCTAATTTACATGCCACACTATTTAGGGTGAGGCGGCTATTAACTTTTTATTCTAGCTCTTTAATCATGTCCTTCATTTTAAGACTCTCTAAAGTATCAGCATCTACTTGCTGGGATGCTTGGTTCATATCTTGGTTTTGTTTTTCTATAACCTGCAACCTAGTCTCCATTGCCTCAGTCTTATTCTCCAATAGTTCTATTTTATTTTCTATTTGTTTTTGGATCATCTTCAAGAGATGTGAATTTATTTTCCAACATGGCTGCTAAATCTGTTTATAGCTTGACTTCTCTTTCTTCTCTACATTTCTCTAAAGACTCTATATACTCATAGAGGCTCTATAGAGTCATTGTGCTAAGTCTACCTTTGGTAATCTTTGTTAATTATGGTGAATTATTCATACTTGAAAATATATGAGCAAATATGTATTAGAAAATATAAGGAATGTGTGTACCTGATATCAGTAAGCCGGACCGCAAACGCACGTGCCTGAGATTATTTTTCTATTACCACACATAGATCGTGAATTATTACTGTAGAGAGATCGTAAATATATCACCCTAAATTATTATCGCAAAGAGATCATAAATACATCACCCTAAATTATTACCACAGATAGATTGTAAATACCTCACCCTAGATTATTACCGCAGAGAGATCGTAAATACATCACCCTAAATTATTAAATACATCACCCTAAATTATTACCGAGAAGAAATACATCACCCTAAATTATTACCGAGAAGAAATACATCACCCTAAATTATCACCATAGAGAGATCGTAAATACATCACCCTAATCCCCCTAAATTATTACCGCAGAGATCGTAAATACATCACCCTAAATTATTCCTGCAGAGAGATCATGAATACATCACCCTAATCACCCTAAATTAGCTAGTGAATTAAATTATGACCGCAGAGATCGTAAATTATTATTTTTTTTTTATTATTTATACTATGTCTTAAAATCTATCTAAGTATTAAAAACATTAATTACTTTATTTTGAAGCTATGATTTATTTATCATTGTTTAATTATTTATTTCATTTATATATTTTTATTTTTTAATTATGTTTAGAATTATTGTTTATTGTTTTGAAAATATAAGTTGGCAAAAATATATTTATTAAAATTCACTTATTAAAATATTTCTAATCTAATATAACAACTAATTTATAGCATTCCTTATATTAAATTTATTATTAATAATAATATTTAATTTATGAGAATTCATCTTGTATGAACACACTAGATCATTCCAAGCACGTCTACAAAACTTGGCTATTGTAATTTTACTCAAAAATTCATTACTATTCTGATATATTCATGATATAGTTCATAAAAACTTAAATTCTATTATAAATAAACATTATTCAATAATAATAATTAAAAAAATTAAAATCATAACCTAAATAGTGAATGCATTATATATACCATTGCATAACTTTGTATCTATATATCTTATATCTTCTGACTTAGTTACCGGAGAATCCACTGTAAGAACCATTTTTTGCCAACGTTTCAAATCCCAACCGAGATCCATCATCAGGACCAATTGAATGCTTGATAGAAGAAGAGCTGATTTGAGAGATAAATAGTAAAGAGGAGAGAAAATTAAGGTGAAGGTCTGCTATCACTTTTTTCTTTGATAAGAGGTCGGCCAATTT
>APFE030004003.1:0-11281 GCA_000404065.3 Pinus taeda
GAAGCCCTAATACACCAAGAGGACATCCATCACTCAACAACACTGCAACTTGGCATGGACACTATCACCAACATTAACATACCAACACTGTCGTGTTGAGTCATGTCATGAGTCATGTCAACCACATCACTACTGTGGGCTACACTGTTATAAATCAATGTAGTTTGATGAGGAAGTCCAAGAGATCCACATGTAGTCTGAAGATTCATGTAATCTAAAAAGTCATGAAAGTAAAAAAGGTCATGAGGGAAGTTGAAAAATCATAAGGGACTATTTTACCCTTGGCTATAAATACCCTTCATTTCTACATGCAAAGGAATTTTCACCTTGGATCATCCCACATAGCTTTTAGAGTCTATAATCTTCTCTTTGAGGAGAGAGAAATGGCTCCAACACCCCACCTACGAGATTAGAGATGTATGGTGTACTGATATGTCTTGGAAATTTTACTTAATTCAAAAGCCTATTAACAAGCCAACACATTTTCACACATGTATTGTAAATGTTTGTGAGACTAATCTTGAACACTTGTTATGCATGTTGCTTTAACCTGTGTTAAACAATTGAACTGTTTTCGTTGCTCTAATACATATATTTACGAAAATGTATTGTATGAGTTGTTAGCGTTGTCCTCCCCGCGTGGGTTGCCTCACTAGACATCAGACATAAACTTTCCCATAAACTTGTTATAACAATTGTCACACTTGCTTGGACTATTCCATTGGGTGTTGTATGTGCTATCTTCTCTTATGTGTTGTGACTACCACATCCATGTGAAGTACTCCTCTAAAAGTTGTGCTTTTCCTATTGTGTTATGTGTCTCTAACAGAGATGGGACTTTTTCCCTTTTGACTAGAGGCTCACTTCCACCCTCTCTCTCCATAGTGAAAGGACCTTGACACAAGTAACACTAGCACTCACCAAGCACATGAACCTCATTGTTCAAAGACGAAGTAGACCACTCTCACATTATCACAAGCAAGAGCTAAGGCATATCTTTAAGATAACCACAACCAGGTCATCGTACAAGATGGGACTCCTACACCAAATGTTGTGTGGTGTAGTTGCGACTTCATACCAAGGAGATCCCCTGAATGTTTGCTAGTCCAACACTGTTAACACAATAATACTGGGATTCTATGGGGCACAAAAAAAAAATATAGGGATACATGGGCACAACAATAACAATAGGGGTATATACTAACAATAAAAATAGGGGGAATACACATGTATTATAGGGAGCTAACATCATCCAGCTAACTAATCAATCAACCCAAACTAGACTATGCATTCAGGGAATTATAATTCCTCAAACTATGGTGGAGATGTCAACGTAGTGTAGAATTAATTATATATTATATTGAGAGTAAAATTTAGAGTATTGGTCAAGTGATCAATCCTCATTAATTGTGAAATCAATTTGGATGAAATTTCTAAAGAATAGGAGACTATTTCATCAAGAATTATGCAATGAAATAGGAAGCATGAGTGTAGGCAGTGCAAGTGTAGGCACCTTGAGTGTGGGCAACGTGAGTGCAAGGAATGTGAGTGTCGGAAGAGTGAGAAAAGGTTTACTCTTTCATTTTTCCTGAGAGTGAGAGATCACAATTGTAATTGTTTCTTAGTTTACTTGATTAATGGAAAGCATGCTTAAGGGATTTTTAGTAGTTTCTTTCCCGTAGAAAAATTAGTGTACATGTGCCTTTGATGATGCATGTTTGCACATGTTGTTGTAAATTATGAATTACTTTTCACAAACAAGTAGACTAGAATGGTGTTTCTTGTTTTCAGTTTGAAGTCTTGAGCAATTGCAACTTTGTCACCAAATTTATACAATCTATTCTTAACAATGATTTTGTTTAGGAATCTATAATCAACACAAAGTCCCCATGTCACATTCTTCTTTTGCACCAACACAACTAAGCTCATGTAACATGAGGAACTTGGCCAAATGTCACCATTTGGTTCAGATTATGATTTTGATGTTTAATTTCCTCATTATTAAAGATAGACCATCTAGATATTGGGCCATTAGGTAATGAAGAACTACATATCAGTTCAATTGTGTTAGGAAACCACCTCACAAAAAGATAGAAAAGATAGATCAACGCCTTAGAATTTAGACTCTTTGAGGGGGAAACCTCCTTTACATTACACAAATGAACAATCCTTGGATGATACAAATGACTAAACCTCCCTTATATATATATGAGTCTAAGGGGTTGCAATATAATCAAGTTGACATAATAGTAATAACATAAGGGCACAAAAATAACAATAGTGGGTTTCTATGGGGCATACTAATAACAATATGGGGATAGTAGGGTCACAATAATAACGATAAGGGATTGAATGACAATACTAAGGGGGGAATAACTACTATTATAGGGGTCGAACATGACCCTCTCCTTCCAAAAAGAATTGTCATCAATGCTTGAGTAGTTTTGGATGCTTCTGTATAAAATGCTCATCATCCCGTGTGGAATCTTCATTGGATAAGTTCTTCCAGTTGATGAGATACTCTGAAATTGATCGATTTCGTAGCTATCGTGTTGTTGCTTCTATGATTTCTTCTAGTCCCAGTATTATTTTTCCTTCCTCGTTAAGTTCTGTCAATATTGTTTGAACTAGGAGCTTCTCACCTATAACCTTATTTAAACATGAAACATGGAAAAATAGGTCCACTCGAGAAGTTGTAGGAAGCTCCAATTTGTATGCCATAGTACCAATCTTTTGCAACACCTTTTACGGACCATAATACTTTGTTGATAATTTATTATCCTTCTTAGCTTACTTCAGGGACATTTGTTGATATGGTTATAGCTGTAGGAATACCAAGTCACCTACATCAAAACTTATTTCGCTGCAATGTTCATCTACTTGTTGTTTCATTCTATTATGTGCCAACGTGAGGTTATCCTTTAAGAGTTGGAGAACTTGTTGTTGATGCTCAATGCGATGTTCCACTGATTGAAACTTATTCTCTTAAATATGATGTGATGGATGGTGGATGATATCCATAAAGTGACATAAATCGGGTCATTTGTTTTGCAATATGGAAGGAAGTGTTATACCACCATTCAGCCAAAGGTAACCATTCGACCCGTTGTGTTTGTTTATCAGATACAAAGAAATGAAGATATCCTTCCAAACATTTGTTTGCTATCTCACTTTTCTAATTAGATTGAGGATGATAAGATGAGCTATGAGCTAATTGAGTTCCGAGACAGGAAAATAATTATGTCCAAAAATTTCTAGTGAAAATGGGATCTCTGTCACTTACAATAATCTTTGGGTTTCAATGTAGCTTTTGAATTATTTCCATAAATGCAGTAGTAACTGTACTAGCTTTAAATGGATGTGATAATGCACAAAAGTGTGCATGCTTGGTAACTCTATCAACTACCACCATGATGACACACTTTCCTTCAGACTTGGGTAATCCTATGATAAAATCCATTGAAACCTTCTCCCAACACTGGCTTCGAATAGATAAAGGTTGTAAAAGATCTAGGGTCTTAATTGTTTCAAATTCATTTTGTTGGAAAACCAAACATTCCACCACAAACGTTTGAATATCCAATTTAAGGCCATCACAAAAAAAATCCTTCTTAACGTTGTAGTAAGTTTTTAAAAATCCTGAGTGCCCTCCTAAGGGAGAAGTGTGCAATTCCATAATAATATTTTGTTTGACTTGGGAATTCTTCCATAAATATAAGCGATCTTTGTACCATAACAAATCAGGTTTCTAGCTAAATGTATAATATGTAGTAGGATCTTGTTGTAACTTTCAAATAAGTGCCCACACTTCTTCATCATCCTTCCATTGCTCCTTTGCTTCGTTTATCCAATCTGGTTTGATACTAGAAATGGTGCACAACAATGCTTCCACATCCTCATCCTTTCTTGAGAGTGCATCTACCACAACATTTTGGTTCCCTTTTTTGTAGATGATTTCAAAGTCATAACCCAACATCTTTGTGACCCATTTTTGTTTCTTTTCATAGGATAATCTTTGTTATAAAAATTATTTAAGACTATCATGATCTGCTTTTACCTTGAAGTGTCTTTCCATTAGGTAGGGTCACCATTTATTAAGGGCATATATTATTGCCAACATTTTCCTTATCATAAATAGAATTGTGTAAATACTTTCTCCCGATTGGATGAATTTTGAAAGCAATGGGTCTTTCATCTTGCATTAAAATACCACCAGTTCCATTTCTTGAAGCATGACATTCCACAGTAAAGGTTTCTGTCAAGTTCGGCATAGCTAAGACCGATGTTTGGCATATTTCCTCTTTAAGATGTTTGAAGACCTTTGTTGCTTTTGGAGTCCGTGAAAATGCATCTTTATTCAATAATGTTGTTAGGGCTTCTGCTATTCTCCCATAATTATCAATAAACTTACGATAATACCCTGTCAACCTGAGAAATCCTTGTGAATGTTTTATGGATCTGGGGATTTTCCATTCCTTAATGGCTTTCATTTTTCTAGTGTCTATCTTAACACTTTCATGAGATACCATATGACCCAGATATTCCACCTCTTACACTCCAAAGAAACATTTGGTCCTTTTTTCATATAATTTCTCCTCTAATAGTTTGAGCACCCTGTCAACATGTTCAACATGATCCTTCCAAGATTTGTTGTAGATTAGTATATCATCAAAAGGTACTAACACAAATTTCCTAAGGAAGGGTTTGAAAATGGAATTCATTAAACCTTTAAATGTAGAAGGTGCATTAGTAAGGCCAAAAGGCATGACCAAAAATTCATAATGACCCTCATGAGTTCTAAATGTTTCTTTTGGAATGTCTTCAGTCTTCATTCAGATTTGATGATATCCTTGACAAAGATCCAACTTGGTGAAGTAAATTGATCCATGCAATTGATCCAATAATTCATCAATGACAGGAATGGGAAATTTATCTTTAATAGTGAGCTTGTTGAGCTCCCTATAATCCTAGCACATGCACCATGATCCATCCTTCTTGTGCACCAATATATTGGAGTGAAGAAATAACTTTGATTAGGTTGAATTATACTAGCCTCTATCATTTCTGCAACCATACGTTCAATTTCACTCTTTTGGGCATAGGGATATTTGTATGGCCTGGCGTTTCAAGGAACACTTCCTGGAATCAAATGAATAGCATGATCATGATCATGAATAGGTGGGATACCTTTGGGAGTCTCAAATACCTTGGAATGATTGTCCACTTGAGACATTTTGGAGATCTACAGAAATAGATGATTTTGATGTGGGAAACTCTAGCGAACATAATTGTGCAATTACACCTCATTGTTCCTTCTTTAGAATCTTTGTCATACTGTCAGTGCTGATTATATTTCCCAGTTTCCCTGCAATACCCATTAATTCAACTTCCTTTCCTTCCACACAAAATTTCATGAAAAGTTCTTGAAAATTAAAAGCTATTGCACCCAAGGATTGTAACCATTGGACTCCTAGTACAACATCAATACCAAGAATTGGAATGGAAAGCATTGGGCTATTTAATACATATTCTCCCATGGATAGCTTGATATAATGGCACTTTCCAGAGAAGTTTATGGTTCCTCCACTTGCAACCATAACTTAACACTCTTGTGTTGGATATATGAAGCAATTCAATTCCTTTGCTATCTTACAATGAATAAAATTATGGGTACTGCCTAAATCAATCAACACTATTACCTTTTTCTTCTTGATATGTCCTTTATCTTTGATAGTTTGAGGAGTGTTAATTCCAAAGCCAAGCATTACAAGTATGTCGCGATTTCATTTCCTTCTTTATATAGGGTTTATTCCTAGATTATACCCTATTCTTTTGACATTTCTTGTTCCTTTTATTCATACTCTTCACAATCTATGTAGAATAATTTCTTCTCAGCACACTTATGACCTTTACTGTATTTTCTATCACAACTATAACAAAGCCCTTTTTCTCTTTTTTCTTCCAATTTTTTTGTTGTCAACCTTGTATATTGTGGAAGGCTAGGGGAAAAAACACTTCCATATTTATAGTTGTGACAGGTAGGCTTCCTGGTTGCCATAATTTTGCTTTCCATTTTTCTTGCTGACCTAAATGCCTTCTCCATTGAATCAGGTTCCCAAAGGCAAACCTCATGTTCGATATTATCCTTTAAAGTCCATATGAACACATCGATCCTATGCTCCTATGGAATATATCTTACCCTTATGTTCAATTTTTTGAAGTCCTCAATGTGCTCCATCACTGAACCCTTTTGTTTGAGATTTATCAATTGGATAAAAAAGGTGTTTCTTTTTGTATCCTCATAATGTGATGTCATTTCTTCCATAAAAATTGCCCAAGTGACAATTTTCTTATGAGATCAAAGCCAATGAGACCATACAAACTAATTTGGTTCCAAATATAAAGTTGCAATACATACATTTTGTGTGTTTTACACATTATGGAGATCGAAAAATTGCTCCATTTGTAGTATCCATGTGTGGGATCCTTCCCATAGAACTTCCTCATATCGATTTTTGGAACGTGGTGGGTCTTCAATCCAACATTAGAGTCTATGAAATCATGATTAACATTTATTTTGTTCTCATCGTGACTTTCCTTTACTACCCTTTCACCATTAGTGACCATTTCTTGTAGCAACTTATTCAAATTTATATTCAATTCCTCCATCTTATCATCCATGCAATTCATCTTAGCATCCATGCCATTCATCTTAACTTGCATTCCATTCATATTAGCTTCCACGCCTTTCAGCTTGGCTTCATTTACCTTTAGTGAGAGTTAAATGTGTTGTACTTGGTCCTGGAAGTTTGATATATCATGTCGCATTTCTTCCACTTCTTCACGAGTCATGCTAGAGATTTCAAGTTGCTTACTAGGTGTTTCCATTTTATTTCTTCAAGCCATTAATTAATGTAAATAATGCTTCACTATTCCCTTTGAATTCCTTCAAACTAATTTTTCAAAACAATCTTATGCAAAATTTAAAAAAACTACACACCTTTTTTTCAATTTGTAAGAGCTCCATATTGAATCTGTTGTATCTTTGTAACTATGGACCTCAAATATCTAAAATCTCTTCCTATGGTAGCCTTCTGAGTCCTATTTCTAACTCTATAATTCTGATTACGATTGGATTCTCCAAGGAAGAGTTATGCAAAATCTCCCACGATGACCTGATTATAGACTATTCAGTAGAGTGAACTTGTATGACATGCCACGTGTCACTCATTCGACCTTAATACCTGAAAGTGATACATAGAAAGGTACAGGCCATCCTCATTTTGAAACTTCTTACGAAATTTCAATCTAATGCTAAAATAAAGTTATGGTGATTTACCTAGGTCACGTGTTTGGAATGTAATTCATGAGTTTGTAAAAACCATAACATCCTCAGATCATATCTATGCTAATATAGCGAGACAAGTTCAAAAATTCAAACTCGCAGTTCAAAATGATTTCAGCTCAAATGGGTTTTTTTATAGCTTCTGAAAGATCATAGAAACAAAGTTATAGTGAAAATTCCATGATGACCTATTTGGAGCAGTAAAACCCTAGAATCCAAAGCTTTGATACCAAATGTTAGGAAACTGGCTCACAAAAATATAGAAAAGGTAGATCAATGCCTTAGAATTTAGACTCTTCGAGAGGGAAACCTCCTTTACATTACACAAATGAACAATTCTTGAATGATACAAATGACTAAACCTCCCTTCTATTTATAGGAGTCTAAGGGGTCACAATATAATGAAGTCGACATAACAGTGATAACATAAGGGAACAAAAATAACAAGAGTGGTTTCTATGGGGCATACTAATAACAATATGGGGACAATAGGGGCACAATAATTACAATAAGGAATATAATGACAATAGTAATGGGGGATTGAATAGTATTATAGTGGCCTAACAAATTGAGTGCTTGACCTAGTAGTGTAGTTGAACCCCCATAGGTGAATCAAAGATATCTCAGTGTGCTTCTTCAATCTCTCCCATCTCCTTTTGTTCTATAGAGACCCGTTCTGATGAGGTTGTGTTGGCCATGGTGACCTCCCTTTAACATTCTGAACAAACCATGAATATGAAAAAAATTCCAGTGCGAGAGATTACATTTTGGCACTATTTTATTTAGATTGATGAAATTTTGGTATTTGGTACCCTATAGAGATGAAACCTTAGAGTGAAATGAAACTATGTGGAAGAAACTCATAAAAAAAATGTTGTTTCCACATATAAGTTTATCCTAAAATAACATCACAAAATTTGAGTGGGGCAACATCACATAGTACCTCATCTTTGAAGGGATTGATGGCATAAGATAGGTAGCATTTTTGGCTAATAGATATCTCATCCATTTCTTCACTAATCAATGGTGTATCGCTGGGGCTATGGCACCATTGATAGTTTCAATCGCTTGATGAATATTTATAATATCAATTTATTCTAGCTTCCACTGTCAACACTAAAATGTAGTGGGGTCCACCTTACCCACATATATTAATGGAAGAGGTACTCCCCCTCCTAAGGGTAATATAGCACTTCTAGTTTGATCTTTGTTGCTGCAATGGTAGCAATGGGTTCTGTATTAATGATCCCCTTTCCTTCATCATGCTTTGAATCATAAATTGTTCTACAATTTTCTTCTTTTACTTTAAGATCATCAAACAATGATTGTTTCCAATGGCATTCCTTAGTGTGGTGTTGGGGGTTTTTGTTGAGCTCACACAACTTTCCATTTTCCTTCTTCGACATATAATTACCATTATTTTCCCATGACTTGGGTTTTTTTCTTGAGGTTTTTTGTCCTTTCTTTGTCCCTTTTTTAGCGAGTTAGGGCCGCCTTTTCCAAGATTTTCTTGTGGTACATTTGCAGACCCAAACTCCTTCTCATTCCATTGCTTCAATTTTTGCTCAAATTTGTCAGGATATCAATAAGTGACTCTTAGTGAGGATATTTACAAGAAATCCATATTTTTTTTTATGTACTTGATGAGCTTCAATATTGTAACAAGAATGATGCAACTCCCAAGACTACCAACTTAAATTATCAACATAGGGTCCGTACAAAATTAAGAGGTGTTGGAACTATATGTGAAACATAAAATGTGTTATTTTCTTGTTGATATGATGTAATGGAGTCAATGTTCTGATATCAAAACCTAAAGTTATTGAAAAAATGTAAATATTTCTTTGAAAAGAAATTAATCCTAGGCAAGAACACAATTTGTAATTGAATGAATTCAAATAAATAGGCCTAATCTAGTTTGTAAAAGGCATTTGTTAATTGGTGTTTATTCTCCCTCAATTATATATTTAGAGCCTAGGTGTCATGATTCAATCCTAAGAGACAAAATCCAAGGTTTTGGAGAAAATCGTGTCAAGTTTACATGTGCTACAGGAGGTTGCTATAGGCGAAACAAGATTTATACAAGCGAAATAGAATTTCTACAGGAGGATATAATTCACCGAATGACCAAGTAAATCAAATGAAAATGGAATGGGGCAATTTTTTATGGTAGAAAGTAAATTTCTCCTTTATCAAATCTGCTTCTCCTATATCATAGTTGTTTTCTGTTATAGCATCGCAGTTTGTGCTTTGAGTTGCTTATCTAGGGCTACTCTAATGGTTAGCCTTCTCATGGATATCAAAATTTGCTTCCCCTTTGGTTGAAAAGTCCCCACCATGACTCCTATTGTTATCTCCTTAGATGATTTGAAAGGAATTTCCAAGATTTTTCTTTAAATAGTCTAGTGTACAGAGGTAGAGATAGGGTGGTTGATTTCTAGTCAGGGAAAGAGAATAATGATACCCGCTATCTCAGTGAAATACTTCCTCTGCTCTACCTTTCCCCTCTTATATAAGAAAACAACTTTTCCCAAGAAATTAACCTCTTCGGGTTTTTTCCACATGATGCATGTACTATGAAATTGTATGGAATGTGAAGAGGGAGGATGCTACATAATGGGTTGTCCGTGAACAAGACTGTTGACCTATCCTTGGGTGTCATCTCTAATGCATTCACAATCTATTTCTAAAAATAACATGCTCAAGATAAGATGTGAAGAATATTGCATATTTGTACCTACCTATGATGTTTAATTGTTGGATATGCTTGCATGATGGAATTGAACTTCATAATATGATTATCTTGAAGGTTTATGTTTCCTTTGTTTGCTTCTATATAGGTATTCTTCGCTTCATAATCCTTCAACTAATAAAAAAAAATTGTGTCTAGGTTTCTTCCTAGTGTCCCATCGTTTGCTTGTGGAGTGGATGGATTGCTTCCTAAGGAGGATGTGTCCCTTCTCAACTTGATAAATGGATTTGTGATGCTCAAGGTGGCTAGATCTTCTGCTTTGTGGATGGAAAAAAATGATGTTGAGTTTTGTTGTAACTGTACATGTTGCTACAAAAGGAATCCACTTCCTATTGTAGTTATTTAATTCCTCTTCGAGACCTCATTATTGCATGTGGGATTGATAGAAAGTCATAGGATATATAAGAACATCATTAAAATCATCAAGATGTGGTGTAGGTGGTGGAAATGTTGATGACAAAATTATTTCTAATTATTTTCATGTAAGGCAGTGGAATTTGAAGATAAATTTTGACTACATGGAGTGAATGACGGATGAATGTGGTGTTGGGGTAACTTTCTCAACCTTCCGTAAAGAACACATGACCTTTTTACCCTTTCCTCAAATCATATATGCCTCTTGTAAAATTTTGGGCTCCTCTTGTAGCATCTCAGGTTACTCCTATAGCATTTCACGATAATCTCTCTTGTAGCATAAGTTTTTACCCATATCTCTTAAAAAGTAGATTTTATTGACCTGAAATACTTTTATCATGTTTCCATAATCCTTATGCACCTCCCCATAAAAAATCTTGGCCAGTGGATGCACATATATATAGAAGAATTAAAAATGGTTGTAGGTGATGTGTAGGCTTTGACCCCATACAAAAATTACTTGCATACGAATTCTAAATCACAGGAAAAATAAAAATGTAAGAGAATAATACATAAAACACATATACATAGAGATTTCCCACTAGATCCCAAAACCGGGACTACCAGCTTGATTTTTCATTCTGTTCCTTTCAATGTTACAATACATATTTCTACATGCCGAAGCATCCAATACCATGGACCGAAAACCATCACGTCCAAAACCATGGACCGAAAACCATAGGTATGTTCGCCCAAGCTAATATAGGGTCCAAAAAAAAAAATTCCCCAGGGCGCTGCCCCGAACCCCGTAGAGGGGGGCTACCCCCCCC
>APFE030004003.1:30925-59955 GCA_000404065.3 Pinus taeda
TTATACAGGATACCAGAGGTAGCCCCACCTACTGCCACATCTTTGATCACTGCTAAGAAAGGCAACAAGCTCATCTCACAGACCAGGAAATTCATCTGTATGGTTCACTCCCAAAGTAAGGGGAAGACCGTTGCTACATCCATGACCCCCACCAAGGGTTCCTCCATGCAGCAACTACAACAGAGGTATACAGTCATGACAGAACACAGGAACAACTTCTCCTCACCCATATGGGTACCACACAAGTTTCAAGTGGGCAACAAAGTCTGGTTGCATCGACAGAAAGAACGCCTTACCAGAACCCATCAGAAGCTCAGACCACTCCGACAAGGTCCTTACAGTAGTACCAAGGCTTTGGGGAATAATGCTCTGGAGCACATCATTCCTCCATTCCTTCACCTGCACCAAGTGTTCAATGTGGACAGTCGTCGACCATGCTTCCCACCATTACCGGACACATCAAAGATTGCAGGACAAGTTCAGCAGACGGAGGAACTCAACGCAATGGGGACCATTGCTTCCTAAGGGGGGAGGAATGATCCAGCTAGATGTTGGTGACCACCCACCTATCCCATTTGGACCCCCGCAACTATCTCTTTCAGTTTTTTAGTTTTCGTAATTGTAGCACAATTTACTATTTTTAGCAGTTTTTTCGGGTCCTGAACTTCCGGAGCCGTTTTGATGCCCTAAACGACGTTTTTTGGGAAATTTGGGGGCAACAAGTGTCCATGGACCGATGTCGCCCTTCCCAAAGTGGTATTTCTCAGATAGATCTTTCTAACGAGCTATCATACGTGTCAAACGGAGATCGTATGCCAAAGTTACGACCCCGGGAAATTGATGTACCAATTAACTCAAAACGGCCCACAATTCGTTTCATTTCATCTTCTAGGGGTAGGTTTTGGAATGTGAAGGGTTTTCCATTGTTTCTCAACAATAAATAGGCCTTCGAGCCTCATTGTAACACAGTTCGGAACAGTTCAGAGGCATGTAGTCACAACATCTCTTCTCAGAGATAAGCTACCATCGCCCTAGCTAGTTTATTTCCATTTCTGGCTGTAAGCATATTTCAGTATTTTTCATTAATGAAATGAAGTATTATTTCCGCTGCATATTTGTGTATATGGTTATCTCTGTATTTTGTTGCATTCCCATTTAAATCTAGATCATACTTCCTTGTGTGGGTTTGGAAATGGTGGTATAGGTAGTTGAGTGGGAGTGGATCTTTGAGATGGATGTGCATAACCTTAAAATTTTGAATTAGGTTCTTTCATCATAATAGGTTGACTAGGCCTCGATGGTCTTGTTTGAGCTACATAACATAGCTTCTTTGGTGATTTACTTGCTCCGTTGTTCTCTTGATAAACTTCCTTCAACCTTCGTAATGATGGGAAATTTCATTCTTCACAGACAACACAAATATCAACATCTTATTTTTTCTCATCTTGCATTCTTAACATTTCTACTTATTCACTTAAATTGATAAGAATTTCAGTTTTCAAGTTTTCAAGAAAATTTCTAAGTCCATCTTGACTTACTGATCTTGATGTTGATTTAATTACTCATTCCCTTCCTCTTGATATATGCTTTCATGTTTCACAAATTTCTTCAAATGATAATTGGTAAACATCACCTCTACTCATGAGAGCAAGGTGATCAATCCACTCATCCCTAATTGTTCTAAGTAAGAGGGTTTTTAGTGTGTCAGATCCTAAATGATGTAATTTTTCTCTCTTAACATTATACATGAACCTCTCTATTAGATCCTGTTGTGGCCAACAACAACCGCCCTTCTTATTTAGTTTTATCACTAATACTAAAAAAGTGGGGGTCCTTAGTCAAAAAATTTAAAAATCAATTAGTGCTTGTATTTCCTTTTTCAATAAAAATTACTATCATAAACTTAGGAGAATGCCCTTGAAAAATCTAAAAAATCTTAAGTTTTATGATAAGGTAGGATAAAATCACTCCTTAAGAAATATCGCATCGCAAAAAAGGTAATGGATACCTCCTTACAAGCGGAATTCTAAGATTACGAGATCGCGATGCAAAACTACGCATTAAAAACATTTGTCGCATCACATGCCTCAAATATCACTTACACTGAAAAACCTCAAGCTGCTAATATGCGATGGTGCATATCGCAAATTGCATTTCGCAGAAAACAATTTAACGTATGATTGTCATATGCTATGCTCCAGCAATATTGCGATATTGCGAAGCAAATCGCCTTATCGTAGGTCTTTAGGGCTCGTTGTTTGAAAAAGATTTTTCCATAAACCGAGACCTGGTTATGCGCTTTAATGTTAATCAATGAGTTAGTTGGGAATTATTAATGAAATATGGTTATGTTCTGATCTTAGAGCCATTTCATGTAAGTTGGTATATTTTAAATGTCTTCGACATTTAAAGCTTTCCTATCACCTTTTTCTTATCATTGTTCTCACCTCATTTATAAACTGTAGGAACAAAGAACAAAGAACTATACAGAGCAGCATTCAGGATATTATGGGAAAGAAAGGCAAAGCTCTGAGTTTTGAAGACAAAGAAATGATGCCCTTGTATACAGACATCACCTGTAACAAAGGTGTTGGTATTACTACTTGAGAAGGCATGTACAATTTACTTGAGGAAGAGAATCCCAAAATGACGGAGGTTACAGCTACTGCCAGCTCACATGGGTCTTCTGAGGCGTCTACTACACAACTAGCTTGCTCATTCTTGCACTGAACAGCGGCGAGGCCCAAAATTCTTTCATACATAGACATGGTTGAATGAACACTAGATAGTGTTGACATCACAAACAGAAAATTTAAGACTCAGGGTCGAGAACTCACGAAGTCATTTTTTCCACAAAATTCAAGTTTTATGTCCTTTAACAAAAAAAAAACACGAGAAAGGTGAAAATCGCACCAAGGAAGCCTGGATCGAGAGAAACCCGGATCGAGAAATGGAGGAAGTTTCCGATGCGCGATTGCACATCACTGGGTAAAACCCATTGAAAAGGAAAGCCTATAATTGCTTTGTCACCTGTAAATCTGCAAGTTTATAGGAAAGAACACTAAAGGAAAAAAAGAAAAACTTGAATCCGAAAACCAATGGTATTTATCAGAGATATCTTCAAAGCAGTATGTAAATAGGTACAACAACTATAGATAGGTTGGAGACAAAAGGCTCAAGAAAATGCAAAATCAATCAAAAGATTAACTAGGTTGAATTGGGATTCTTACTGGACATATTTGGTAAAACCACACAGCCAGTGCATGACTCTCAAATGTATCATCAATTCTGCCGAGAAGATGGTGCTAGCTCTTGCCGATTCCGTTTTTGCATGACAGTTAATGTCGGAAATCAGCCAGCAAACTCTTCTCAAACAAATGTTGAACACTTGTGATTTCAAGGAACAGATACACAAATAGTTAGTTGTTAGTTTTAATTTTAGATTCAGTGTTAGTATTAATTTTGCTTTATTTTTTCCTAAAATGAAGACGGTCATTTAAACCGTATCCTACATTTTTGTAATAAATTATTTTTAGATTTAGTTAGTAGTATTTAAACCCTTCTCATGATTTAGAGAAGGGTCCTGAAATTTGTCAAAAACTTGTCCTTAGAACATGCGCTTTTGCACCCTCTAAGGAGGTTTTGATGAATGAATGGAACATGGTTTATTGATATCTACATTTGATATCTACTACTGATGTTGCACTTTTGTACTCTTAGTGGATGTTGGATTAAGAAGAGATAAATCATTATTGCTTGAAGCTCATGAGTAGAGCTAGTTATAAATGGTACTTTTATCTCTTAACTATTTCCGCCTTTGTGTTAAAGTGATATTCATGTTCAGTTATTTATATATTGATGCGTGAATGCTTGAGTTATCATTTGGCATTTCTGTATGGTGATAGCTATTTATTTATGCTTAATATATGAATAGCTTATTATGCGATATGCTTTTCACAACTATTTCGTCTAACTTTTTATACGAAGTGGTTTATCTCCATTGAATTCTTTTCTCATAACAGTTGAATGATCTTTATTACCGATTGTTATTTGAAATCATTTTAGATCGCATAACGGAAAGATTACATCCCGGGTTAGTTTAGAATTAGATATTCATGTTTATTAGAATACAATTGCATGTCATTAGATTAGATTTAGAATCAAGCATTTTTACTTAGGAATTTATAGAAAGGAAATATCAATTCTCAACACGCACACATATATTGGGAAACTGGTCCCATATCTCCAGTCAGACCCACTATACCAAACAGAAAAGGATTTGCTAACCAAGGTCCGGACCGGGTGGGTATCCCCCTTGTTGTAGACCCAATTTTCGGGGCTTCAACAGGTCTTCAAGGCTCTCATATTCTTTTTGAGTCATTATAAATATTTCTTCTTTAATATCATGATCTTTATATTTTTCTAGAAATATAATTTCCATATCATTCCATGAAATTATTGAATTAGTCCCTAAACACATGAACCATTTAAGAGCAGTGATCCTTCAATGTTGTCAAAACAGTCTCAATTTTTGAGTCCTTAACAAATAACCATAAGAACTACAAACAATTTAAAATTCAAAGAGAAAGGTTTATGGATCCTCTGACCTCATATCATGGAACATAGGAAGGAAATATGGAGGGATTCTCTTCATATGCACACTGACATCAGTATCTTCAATGGGAAATCGAGGATGATCTTCTTCATTGTCATCATCTCCATCCATTTCTTCTACTTTATCTACCACCTATTCTTCTTTTACTTGCAAAAGCGAATTGTGTTGTGGCTCTTACTACACCACATCATCAAATCGGGGTGTTGGTGTTGGAGAAAATATTTTTTTGTATAAAAAAATTGAATTAGAATGCTAATGCAATGCAATTTTCTAATCTTCAAATGAAAGAAGCCTAATGCAATTTTTTTTGTGTTTTTGCAGACAGTAAAATAAATGAATAAAATATGGAAGAAAATAACACATACTTTCACATGTCCCCAGCAATGGTGAAAAAAAGTGATGAGCCCTAGTATTTCAACAATAATGCTACAACTTCTAAGGCTACCAACTTATTTTATCAACCAAGGGTTCTATTGATGGTTTTGGACCCATCAATATTTAGGGGATCACGCTGGTATGAAGTCCCAACTAGAACTCACACCGTTTGGTGTTGTCCTATTAGTAGGCTTCTAAATTAATCAAAAGTTCAAGACACATCCATACACCATTACATCACTAAACCTTATAGTGGGGCATTGGAGCCACTAATTTCTCCTTGAAGGAAAGACTACAACCTTTCAAGGATGTGTGGGAGGAGCCAATGTGAAAAGTCCTATGCATTTACAAATGAGGGTTATATATAGCCAAGAGTGAACTTGACCCTTGTGACTCTTCTACTTCTCTCATGATGGTTTGACTTACATGACTCTTCAACTAGAATGACTCTTCAACTTTGCATGTGGGTCTTTTGGACTTCCTCGTTACATTAGATGGATTATAAAAGTATGGACCATAGTGTTGATGTGGTTGAGATGACTCATGACATGACTTGACATGATAGTGTTGGTATGTTCATGTTGATGGTGGTGTCGATGTCGAGTTGCAGTGCTGCTGAGTTATGAGTGTGCTCTTGGTGTATCGTAGATTCACCTCCACATGGTAATGTTTGTGGATTCTTCGATGGTCTTGGTGTTGACTTGATGTTTCATGTGCATGTATCCCCTTCGCTGGTTCTTGACATGCTTCATGTGTTCATCCATTTGTGAATGAGTCTCCTAGAATGTGCTTCTTATTCATCCTGTCGTCAACGCACCATGTTTCATCCATATACCTGTATTTGCAATCACTCATGATGAGACAACATCAAATCCAAAAATATCCTAGTCTACCATGATGCATCATCTTTCGTTTTCCATTATAGGTTAGGTGATCAGTAGAGAGAGCAACACTCTAAAATTGTGCATATCACATTTTAGGCTGGGATGCAGGGCTCCGGGGCACTGTCAAGGAGAATTGTCTAGAGGTCATTGGGAGGCTGGGATGAGAAGTCTGAAATGACGTCGACATTCTATGCGATCTAGCTCAGTTTGGAAGTAGAATTGCACAATGTTTTTAGGGATGCAATGTGGGAAATAGGGAGGACACAGGTAGTGAAAACTTCATAGATTCTTAGGGGAGTCTAAGAGCGAGTGCTGGAGCTTGCTAGCCAAAATTGTGTAGAACTAAGAGGCATACATGCATGACATGTCCGCATAGTTTCTAGCTGAGTGGAGTATCAGGAAGCTGATGGATAGTCCAAAAAAATAGAAAAAATTTCAGGAGGAGCAACAGGTCGACGAGCAGGGGGACTGACTAACAAAAATTCACAACTTTTAGTGACAGTGTAGTCATAGTAGCGGGTGCTTATCTGTGATGTTTGCACAATTTCTTTAGTTAGCGAAGGTGGGCATGTTGACCAATTTTTCACAATTTTTTGGAGTAAAGCCTGGGGTCACTATCTGGTCAAACTCTCAGGTTGACCAATAGGAGGCTTGATGGATTAGCTTGTGGCCAACAAAGATAGAGATGGCTTCTTGGGAAAATTTTGTGTTGTTTTGGATGACAGCCATCCATGTCAACTCTAGGATTGCATAGTGCAGACTACCTGGGAGGCAGCCTCAAGCTCTCCGCAATTTTAGGCATCAATACTTGGTCACTGAGGGCTGAGACTACACAATGTAGCTTAGTGGAGGTCCAATTGATGGAGGGTGGTCTTATTGACATGTCTTTGCCAAAATCACTAAGTTTGTGAGTAGGTGGACTTGTGTATACATGACCTTGTGAACGCAAACTCAAGACAACATGATGACAAGACACCTTGAACCAATACAATAACATATGCTCAGTGTGACTGACTGAAGGGTGCAAGTGGAAAGTGTGACACTTGAGATAGATCATTGAACGATCATGAAAACACTTGCATGATATTGCATACAAATTCATGTGTGAGTGCTATATATGTTTACATAGTGAATACAACTTGTACACACGAAGACAAACCTTGAACATAGCTAGAACATGACCACAAGAATGACATTTTGACCAACATGTTAAAACATGTCCAGTGAACTGTCAAGCAAAGAGGGTGTCAAGATGTAACACAAACTGATGAGGTGAGCTCAAATTTTTTCAAACATCAAATAAAAAACCAAGAAAGGTATAGAAATTGGATGTAGGACAAAATTTTGGAGGGCGTTGGAGCCACTAGAACACTTGGCGACATAGTAACTGAATACCGACTTCTCTGTTTCGATTCATCGACGACACAGGGCCTTCGTCTATTAGGGAGTATTGAATCACAGTGTAATGGCTTCCCCAGTTACCCCTTAGAAAAACATGGTTCAACGCTTTCCAACTCACTCAAACACAACAAGCTTCAGTTTGATCACAGTGTTTCAAAATCGGGAAGGGTATTTTGGCTTGTGAGTTTTAAAATTTTTAAAGTATAAGTTTTCATCTTTGGTGTTTCTCCCCTACTAGCAGGCCTGGAGAGTACCCTGGCAAAGTCAAGAAGGAACACACACATTGCTCCAATGCCAGTGATAATGGTCAATACCCTGGTGGAGTTGCATGTTTCACCTCTCTACGCAAAAATATTTTCTCTTCCTTCACCTTTGTATTTTTAAAAGAGGATAGTGCATAGAAACTTATTTATTTTTGGGTAAAAATAGGGATCCTGACTTATTGAGAGTAGAAGAGGTGGTTCCTTCAGAGAAGCATGTAAGATCTATGATATAGGTTTGCTTGTATAGATTTTCCCCTTCTCCATTTCTACTAGTTGGATGAGCTTGAACACACAAAGTAGAAGGCTAAGTACAGCCACGGAGTTTCCCACTATGGACACAAGTTCATGGTTGGACCAAATCTCCCCTTGCATATGGCTCATATTTTCTGTCAAGACTTCATTGACTGAAGGCTATTACTAAGCACAGATAAGACAAACATAGGGCTAAGCCAAGTGTTGCAGTGTGACGAGACTCTTTGGATCTTAACCATGTACTTATTCAAAAGCCAGAACTTAGTAGATGTAGAGCTATAAAAAGGGTCTCTTTCACCTCTAGTTACCTCACATTAATATGTCAATCCGGGAACGCTTTGTTATTTCAAAGAGTGTCCCAGTCTGAGGCTTAGCATTTGTTAGAGTAATGCTCATAGTATAGTTATTTTAAAACTACAAAAGTAAATTAATGCATGTCTACAACTTAACTACTTCAAAAGGCTAAATCACACATTTGGATATAAAGCGATGCATTAGCCAAGGGTTCGTTATCAATAACCCATCCCTTTAGACACTGATGAGAACAAATCAGGGGTCTGGGAGCCAGGTAGCAGATGCCGATGCTCACTACAGCCTGAGATCTTCCTTAACAAACAGGAAATGAAACAACAGGTAAAGAAAACAACAATGAAATAGAACAACGCATCAGTCAAGGTTTCAGTAGCAATAACCCATCACTTTAGAAACTGATGAGAACATATCGGGGGTCTGGGAGCCAGGTAGCAGATGCCGATGCTCACTACAGCCTGAGATCGTCCTTAACAAATAAGAAATGAAACGACAAGTAAAGAAAACAACAATGAAATAGAACAACAACCTCGAAATGGAACAACAACCTTGAAATGGAACAACAATTGAAAATGGAACAACAATTCGAAATGGAACAGCCCTTAAAGAAATGAGCAGTAATTAAGTTCAACAAGCTGTGAATCTATTTAATCATACCAATCCAAATGTCAATCCTTCATTCTTAAAGATGTACGCACACTACAGAACAATATTGCCTATGGATCCAAGATGGAATAACACTGAAAACCATTAGACACAACGTGCTTAATCTGACTCCGTTATCACTCTAAGTAAAAGCATACGATTGCATCTCAAGATGAAAACAGTAAGATTCAATGATTCAATAATCATATAAAATCGGAACTTCCAAGATAAATTCTGTAATGCTAAGGCACAATCGCATAACACAAAAACTATGTAATGGAACAACAATATCCTGTAGAGATTAACTGTATTATAGCAACACTTAAAGGAATGGTAACATGATGCAACATGGATACAACACTTTTGTTTGTAGGAACATTAAATGGGTTAGACACAACAGAGCATGTAACATAAACTTTATAAGACACGGCAAATTACCAGATCACGTCGATAAGCAAACCACACAAAAACCACGCATAATGGTACAAGAGCAAGTGTCCTCCAGGGCCGGGCCCTTAGCCTCCAGGGGTACACCGCTTAAGGTTGATCCAAGCTCAAAGATAAAAGAGTAACCAAGTCTGTATTAATGCATGAAGTAAAATTATAGTAACTCAAGTCTTAACAGAACATAATGATCATATTCTTGATCTTCTTAAAAGAAATTACATAAAGGCATCCCCACCTAGCTAACAATGCTATAGCTTGTATAAGGATGATGACGAAGATATCTAGATGAAAAAATAGATAAAACAACGATCCCTCAGGATCAAGGATCCTGAGGGATTTGCAGAATCGTTAATCCTGAGTTACTTCTTCTCTTTTCTGCGCCGAGCTAGTATCTCCGCTTCCTTTCCTGGGTTGGTCCGTTTTGATCTGGTTTGCACGCGGCCTCCCGTCAGAGGGACAATAGTTAATTCATCTTTGTCTTTTCCTTTAGGATGGCCACTTTCTGTTTTTCCTCCCTCCTATACATGGAAACGAAAATTATCAGCGTTCTCTATTAATCTCACATGTTTCGTTATAATTCTTTATTATTTCCTAAGTTCGTAATGGAAAAAGGCTTATAAGTCCTAATGAAAAGATACTAAAATAACCATCAAAACATACCTTCTTTGATACTCCACACAACCCCCGGCTTACCCTTTTTCATAGCCTCATGAAAACATTGTAGTTGACATGCAAGGCAGTGAGTGAGTAGGCTAGAGATGGAATCTCATGTGAGGGCCTATAGCCATGATGAAAAACTAAATGATCAAAGAAATGGCTTGTCTGAACCTCAGGCATCTCATACAGGGCTTGACATTTGGGTGCAGGATGCCAAATGATTGGACTCTAGAACCTATATCCTAACCAGGATGGCCCTGCCCTCAAAACAATTTCACCAAAGGGGAAAATGATTGGCAACAAGTTTAAAGTTCTCATACTTAAATGGTTCTCTGAGTAGGATATTTGGATTAGATATTCGATATCGAAATTTAGCTGCATCAATGGAAGGTTCTTTAATAGAGGAAAAGTATTCAAGTCCCTGACGAATGATTGCCTCATGCATGGGTCCTAATGCTTCAATCACTCCTGGAGCCTTCGTGAAATTTCTATGTCTCCTCCATAACTGTGCTGGGTCCCTAGGCTCAGCTCTTACCCATAGATCTAATATGTTTTCTTGTCTTTGAAAAGCATTGTAGGCTTTGAGCCATTTAATTTGATTGACTGCAAATGAGATAAATGCTTGCAATTGAATGTCCCCAAAAAAAGGGCCAGGGTACAGTTCGCTCTCTTGTTCTAGTACAAGGTTATGCAAGTAAAATTCACACAATAATATCTACACTTTTACCCCGTAATGTTTACAGCAGTTTATGAAATGATCTATGGTGTTAATTTGTATGGGAGCACCTGCTTTAGCAACCTTTATTTTCAATTATAAATACCTTTCCATTAAAAATAGGGCATAGTTCTTAGCAGGGGCTCTACATGCTAGGACGTCATTGTATAGAGAACACAAGGTATCCATCTATTTGATAACTACATCTAATCTACGAGTTACCTTTCCAACCTTCTCTTGTTCCTTCCGCCATCCTTCAAAGGCCTGGCATTCAGATAAGTTGGCGTTCCTTAGCTGTTGTTGTAGTTCTTCATATTTTTCTCGGGGGACCGTTTGCTCCTTAAGCTTTTCTACTTCTTATTGGGCATGTTTCAAACCTTTCTGAAGGGTTATCGGTTTCGGATCCTTTTTCCATGCAGCCATGGAGGCTGGGAACTTTACCTGAACTTTCTTATTGCGCTACATTGAGTTTAGAACCCTTATTACTTCCGAAGGTGGTGCCTCCGTCTGAACTATCTTATCATCCTTTTCAATTTTAACACGAACACCAGCCCATTGTTGTTCCTTTTCAATTGGAACAGCAGTCTGCTTTTCAGCTTCATTTGGAACAGCAGCTTGGCTTTTGTCAGGGTTTTGAGCAGTAGGATGGATTCTGGTCCTCCACCTCTTGCCCTTAAGGGATTTTACTAGTGTGGTTGGACCTTTTCTTCCTAAAGTCCCTTTTACCCTTTGCCTCGCCTTTAGAATCCTAATCTGCTAGTGAAGCTGGACTATTATGTTCAATAATCTCTGTTGTTCTTTTCGTAATTCCTTTATTTCCTGACTTTCTTCCTGGGGTGGCTGGTCTGGGGCAAGAACCTTAATTGGCTCTGTTATTTCTTGGGCTGATTCTTCTTCTGCCCTTATTTCCTCTGGACTTTCTTCTGGTGCCTTCTGATTAGGAACGAGCTATTCCTACTCAGCATTTTCTGACATCTTCTCAGACGTATTTTCTACTTCCGCCTCTTCTGCATGTGATTCCTCGGGTGCATCTTTCTCCTGGGGTTTCTCTCCGGCATGGAGGTTCGATGGACTTAGAGGTTGGCCATATTTGCCCATATTAGCCAAACATTTGGCCAATTCATCTTCTCCTAATGGGTCCTGTAATGGGTTGCCTTCCTGCTGTTCCATTCCTTCCTCCTACTCGGACTTCTCGGTTTCTTTTCCCTCATCTCCTTCCTCTTAGAATGCTCATCTTTTTCTTCTTCTCCTTGTGTAGATTGCTCTGCCTCGTCTTCTTCTTCTTCTTCTGCAGATTGTTCTACGTCCTCTTCTTCTTCTTCTTCTTCTGCTTCTGCCTCTGCAGAATGTTCTGCTTCCTCGTCCTGTACTTCTGTTTCCTTGTCCTCGCTTAGGGTTTGCTCATCTTCGATTTCTACTGTCTGGCTAGTGCCTTCCTGGGGCTTCTCTAGCCCCCCTCGTACCCATGCGAGTCGGGTCAATTTCCTGCATTTTTCTGGTTGTTCAGGTGTGCTGGTGACATGTTTCCATTTTTCAAATTTCTTACATTTTTCAGGTTTCTCCGGTGTGCAAGTGTCCTGCTTCCGTTTTTCTGGACATTGGGGTGTGCTAGTGTCTTGTTTTCGTTTTTTTGGATGTTCGGGTGTGGCCAACCCTTCAATGATGATGGTAATTAGTTCTTCCTAGTTGCTTTGTTGTTGCGTGAGACTATGGTTAACTATCAACCAAATTAATCTGTGGTGTCTGACGACTGACTCTACGTGCTGTGCTCTTTTCATGCTTTGTGCAATGTCATGAAGTAGTGAATTCAACAATGCAGGTAAAATCACAGAACATTTTTTTTTAAAACAGCTAGGAGTTTAAGATGTCATGGTCTTACCATGTCTTTTCTGCCTTCACATGTGATGTAGCTTTGGATGATTTTTGCTAATTCTGCCCACGGCTCTCCTAGTGTTGCTGACAGCACCCCCTTTCCTTGAATTTTTAAGCTCTAGCCCTCGTCCTGAAAGATTTCTAAAATCTTCTGTAGCCTTTCCTTCTTTGTTGTCCATACTGGTCCAATGGCTGGTAGTCCTGAGACTTCTGTGATTATGTCATCGGTGACTGCTATCCATTTTCCTCTTACTGTGGAGAAGTCCTCTTGCAAATTTTGTAAAAAGTCAATCGCTACTGTTTCATTGGACTCCTTCAGGCGGTTGAGATAGGTCAACCATCCTGCTCTTTCTAGGATTTTCCGGGCTGCAGCCGAAATAGTTAGCACTTCTAGTTCTCTGTGAACTGACCTTCCTCCCATAGTTTCACTGTAGATTCTCAAAGGAATGGCAACTATTTGTTGAAATGCAGAGAAGCTGATGGCGTAACGCTCATTCAAACTCTAATGCTACGGCGTATGCAGTGGAAATGGATTTGAACAACAACTCATGCAGAAGAAAACAAAAATAGAAAAAGATAATACCGTTTAGCTGTGTTGTGCCCGAGTACACAATCCCTCAAATAGCAAGCTGACATGTGCTCTGGGGAATAATGAGGCGAACCTCCACCCCTGCAATGTGATAGGTTGTCCCACCCATCAAATAAAGGAGCAACACCTGTTCTGTAGCAAGTTCTTTAAAGAACAGCATACGGCAATATGCCATGCTTAAAAAAACAGCCTCTTATTGAAATCGAGGTATAAAGTTACGTCGCTTTAATACATAAGAGACTGCGGTGATTTGATGGAAGTTCGGGGATAAGACATTTGCCGTAAATAGAGAGTCTCATGCGGTCATTGTCACTGGTTCTGTAATGATTGGTGATAATAGATAGTCATGCATTATATGGTTGGGTAATATCATATAATTGATTACCACGACATACGAAACAAAAGGATGCAATCCACTTACCTATTGGTGTAAAAATGCGACTTCAATACCATTAATAGTGCTCTACTGCTGACAGGTGTCCATAACCTTGGCAAAGTTTTTTGTTTCACCCCTGGAACCATAATCCTTTGTGTATGCCAAGAAACGTTGTGCAATGTCAAAATGTAGGCCATTATGCTGGCTTGGTGACCAGTTAGCCATAATGCCATTCACGAAGAAGGAGTGAATAGTGAGCAGGCTTGCTCGTGATGAGACCTCCTGTTCCAAGGGTTGTTTGTTTGATATACCTTTTGGACCATTTCCCTGGTGTAGTGGCCATAGTGGGAATGCCACTTCGCTTCCGTCCTGATGATCATGGTAGGCCAGCTCGTAATGAGACTTCCTATCCAGCAATTTGACAATTTAGAAACCATGTTCTGCTTCCTATTTTCTTGTTTTTCATAAAGTGCCTTTCCTATTTATACACAAAGGGTGGTTCAACACTCCTTAAGAGTAGGAATGGTGGAAGAAGTCTTAATATCCCAATAGGAAGGTACAGATCCTTTGCTCTTATGGCTGAATGATAATCAAAGGGACCATCATCATACAGATAACCAATCAGAATAGAAATAGTAGAGAAATGGCAGCAAAAGATGATAAATAAGCATGTCTTTCCTTGTGTCTTCTCAACAATTCATGATAGTTTCTTATAAAGATAGCAATTTATGATTGACTGATTTCCGTATGCTGTATTTTTGTTCCCATTACATAAGTGCAAAGCTATATTCAAAAAGACCTTGAAAGAACATTAGTAATCAACATCCATGATTTAGAATAGAAAAAGGAACAAGCTATTTCACAAGGAGAGCAAAATCCTCCAAGTGGTGTTTCTTTTGAGGAAGGTCACAACAACAGTTCACAAATGTTGTCCCTTTTGAGGAAGGAACAACAAAAATCAAAAGTGTTGTTCCTTTGGAAAAGGAACAACAAAAACACACAAATGTCGTTCTTTTGGAAAATGAACAACAGAAATAAAAAGTGTTGTTCCTTTTGGAAAAGGAACAACAAAAACACACAAGTGTCGTTCCTTTTGGAAAAGGAACAACAAAAATCAAAAGTGTTGCTCTTTTGGAAAAGGAACAACAAAAACACACAAGTGTCGTTCCTTTTGGAAAAGGAACAACATAAATCAAAAGTGCTATTCCTTTTGGAAAAGGAACAACAAAAACACACAAGTGTCGTTCCTTTGGAAAATTAACTGCAGAAATCAAAAGTGTTGTTCCTTTTTGGAAAAGGAACAACAAAAACACACAAGTGTTGTTCCTTTTGGAAAAGGAACAGCAGAAAGCAAAAGTGTTGTTCCTTTTGGAAAAAGAACAACAAAAACACAGAAGTGTCATTCCTTTTGGAAAAGGAACAGCAAAAAGCAAAAGTGTTGTTCCTTTTGGAAAAGGAATAACAAAAACACACAAATGTCGTTCCTTTGGAAAAAGGAACAATAGAAAACAAAAGTGTTGTTCCTTTTGGAAAAGGAACAGCAGAAAACAAAATTGTTGTTCCTTTGGAAAAGGAACAACAGAAAACCAAAGTGTTGTTCCTTTTGGAAAAGGAATAGCATAAAACAAAAGTGTTGCCCCTTTTGAAAAAGGAACAACAGAAGTAACAAAACTTGTTGCAAAGATATGTACAAAAGTAATTCAAGAAGTTATGTACAGATTGTAAAGAAAAGTAAATTTCTTAGTGAATTACAGGTGAGGAAGACTTCTCTTCCTCCCCTAAGATCTCCATATCTAAATCTTGGCGTAGTTGTTAGCAGAAGGACTCCTGAGTAAGTGGTTTGCGATAGAGACGGACTCGATGGCCATTTGCCTTAAAGGTATATCCAGAACCATCAATAGTAATCAGGGTAAGGGTACCATTGTCATGTACTTTCTAGGTTTCACATGTTCCCAGCCAACGAGTCTGTAGTTTCCCGGCGAAGTCTTGAAAGCTGGAGTCGTATAAAAGAGCGCAGTCTCCTTCGTGCAAGACTTTATTTTTAATGAGAGCATCATGCCATTTAGCTCTATGTTGCTATATCAAGGCAGTGTGTTGAAGTGCAGAGAGCGTAATTTCATCCAGCTCAATGATCTATTGTAGTCGATTAGTCTGTGCCTCGGTTAGGTCTAAACTAGCTCCTTGTGTCGTTTGTAATGTCTGGATTTCGAATTCTATAGGAAAAATAGGTTGTTTTCCAAACATTAGCTGATAAGGCGAGTAACCAGTGGTGCTTCTTCATGTTGTTCTGTAAGCCCACAGTGCTTTAGGTAGTCTGGAAACCCAATCACGTCTGTGTGATGCAACAATTTTTGTTAAGATTGTTTCTATTATTTTATTGTTGCTTTCTACTTGCCCATTTGCCTGTGGGTGATATGGAGTAGTAATTTTACGCTGGACATGATAGTTGTTGAGTGTTGCAGTTATTTTGTTCCCATCAAACTGTGGTCCACCATCTGTAATTATCTCTCTTGGAAGGCCATAGCGTACAAATAGATGGAACAGGAACTGTATAACAGATTCTTTTGTGGCTCTTGGCAATGCCTCTGCTTCAACCCACTTGGTGACGTATTTTGTTGCTACTAAAATGTATGTTTTCTGGTTTGATGGTGGGTTGATTGGTCCCATGAAATCAAGAGCCCATCGCTCAAATGGTTCGATGACTAGCTGTGGTTTCAAAGGCATCTCATCCAACTGACTAGGGTGTCTCGCTCTCTGGAAAATGTCACATGCTTGGACAAATTTCTTTGCATCTTTGAAAATTGTGGGCCAATAATGCCCTGTTTATAATACTTTATGTGCAGTCCTTCGATCAGCGAAATGTCCACCACATGGTTAGTCATGGCAAGCTTTCAATATGTCAAAAATTTCGTCTTCTCGAATGCATCTCCTGATATGCATGTCTACCCATGTGTGAAACAAATAGGCCCCTATCCAGGAAAATCTAGTACTTCGTTGAACAATCTGTTTTCACTCATTAGGGGTTAGATGCTTTGGTAACTTACCTACTGCTAGGTAATTGGCAACGTCAGCATACCAGGGTGTTTGAATAGCAACAACAAAGAGATGCTCATCTGGAAATTGATCTTCAACTGTCGCTGCATCAACTGCCTTTGGCATTCTTGAGAGGAAATCAGCTACCGGGTTTTCCTTCCCGTGTCGATCCTTGATTGTAATATCAAATTTCTGCAATAAAATCAGCCATCTAGTTATTCTGCCATTTGTGATAGGTTTGTTTGCTAAATATTTTATAGCAGAACGATTTGTGTATAAGATAACACGATATCCAATAATATAATGTCTGAATTTATTAATAGCATGTATAACGGCTAGAAATTCTTTTTCAGTGACAGTATAGTTTAATGCAGCAGGGGATAGATTTTTGCTAATGTAATAAATTGCATATGGTTTTCTATCCTCATCCTATCCAAGGATCACTCCAATGGCTATGTCTGAGGCATCATATGATATCTGGAATGGCAAATCACAATTTGGTCCTCGAAGGACTGGGGCTGTAGATACGAGCTTCTTTAGATCCGTGAAAGCACGTTCACATTTCTCTGTCCAAAGAAAATCAACTTTACCAGTTAGTGCATACAAGGGTGCAACAATACGTGAATAATATTCTATAAATCTTCTGTAGCCTTTCCTCCTTTATTGTCCATACTAGTCCAATGGCTAGCAGTCCCGAGACTTCTATGATTATGTCATCGGTGACTGCTATCCGTTTTCCTCTTACTGTGGAGTAGTCCTCTTGCAAATTCTGTAAAAATTCAATCGCTATTGTTTCTTTGGACTCCTCTAGGCGGTTGACATAGGTCAACCATCTTGCTCTTTCCAGGATTTTCCGGGCTGCAGCCAAAACAGTTAGCAGTTGCGGTTCTCTGCGAACTGACCTTCGTCCCATAGTTTCACTACAAATTCTCAAAGGAACGACAGCTGTTTGTTGAAACGCAGAGAAGTTGATGGCGTAATACTCGCTCAAACTCTAATGCTACAACGTATGCAGTGGAAATGGCTTTGAACAACAACTCATGTAGAAGAAAACAAAAATAGAAAAAGAGAATGTCGTTGAGCCGTGTTGTGCCCGAGTACACAATCTCTCAAATTCGTTACGTACTCGGGCACATTGGGTATGAGATGTGAGTTCAGTTTGACTAATGAAATTACTGATGGCATCATCTTCTGTTTGGTCTTTGAACTCAAGTGCTTATTGTATAGTTAATGGAGATCTAATGTTATCAGTAAGATATGATACAGGGTTCCTATTAGTTTTAACTATTGTGATACTTGGCTGTGCTGGGGGATATAGTACTAAATTCTTGATATCTGCCCCCTTGGTTATGATCATGCTTCCTTGCTGACAGCCGATATAGGCATCAGTAGTAGCGAGCCAAGGTCTTCCTAAGATCAATGGATGTCCATCAAGTTAGGTTTTAGGATTTATTATTAGAAAATCGTTTGGATATTCTAGGAGTCAACCGAGACCATAACATCATGTAGTATGCCTTCCGGCCTAACCACAGATCGGTCAGCCAATTCTAACAAAGTGGAGGTGGGTTTTACAGATGTAATGCCTAGCTTTTGGCAAGTAGTAGTTGTTAAGATATTGATTGCAGCTCCAAGATCAACTAAGGCATTGGGCAGGGTTTGACCATAAATTTGGACAGTTACTATTGGGTTTCCTAGGTCTTCATACTTAATGGGTGTTTCCCTTCCTGATAATAAGTCAGATAAAGTGCCGACTACTTGAACTCTTGGATTATTTATTATATTCCTCCTTGGTTTTTTTATGCACAATTCTTTAATAGTTTTTGCGTATATCGGGATGTCTTGAATGGCTTGGAGGAATGGAATTTTTATGTACAAATTTTGTAATTCTCCGAGAATGTCAAAATCAGGTTGTTGTATAGGTCGAGGTATGAATAATCGTTCTGGGAACGGGGGAGAGGATGTGGTTGCTTGATTGTGAGTTTGTTGTTTATTCAGATCCTCCTCTTGTGATAGATGTTCTCTAGGTAACTGATCTTCAATCTGAACTATTTTATTTCCCTCAGTTTGAATAGTATGCCCAGATCTTAGCTGAAGATCATTACACTCCCTCAAATCGGGTCCTTCTTCCGGTGTTTCTAGGATTTGGAGAGATTGGACCGGTCTCTTATTTGGATTGGGGTTGGGTTGGGCTGGGAGTTGCGGTCTCAGATTAGACTGGGGATTTTGTTGTAAAGCTGGCAGTGTAGGTTGAGGGAGACGGATATTTCCTACCGGCTGATGCGTTGGTCTCTGCCAATTAGTCTGCCAGGCTAAGCTTTGTGAAGTAGGGGGAGTCCATTGTGGTGGGTATGGGTTGTTTTGCCAATATGGTGGGGGATAAGGAGGATTCGACCAACCAGATTGGCTCATCTGATTCAGGCACAGGTTTGCAGAAGGATATGACTATGGTGACCAGTTTGGAAATGGAGGCTGAAATTGACTTTGCCATGTATTATACTGTTGAGCATTATACTGCGGATACTAAAAAGAAGAAGTTGGATCTTAAAACATACCAGTTTGTTGTGGCTGCCACTGACGGCACTGGTTGAGAAAATATACTACTTCTGGCTCTTCTTCTGCCTCCTTATATACTGCTTTCAATCCAGGTAGTGAGGGACAACTTTCTGTAGAGTGATCCCTTTTACAGATGGTGCATGTTTGGACTGTATCTAGTGGACACTCCTTATGGCTATGCTTCTTCCTGCATCTAGGGCAGAAGATTGCCAAATTATGTTCTGCCTCCATTTACTTTTTCTTGGCCTGCAAAACGTCCAATTGTGTAGTCAATGTTCCTAGTATATCAGTTTTAAAATTTTCAAATAAATTTCCAATTTCCACACGTGTTACTCCTTCTGATGGGATTTTATTTTCTCTTACAAACCGTTCATGTTCCGCTGGTTTGATTCACGTATTGCCTCTCGAACTCTTGATGCATAAATCAATTATGTCAGCAAAACTTTCCTGATAAATATCCCCTTTTCCCATAATGTTTAATGTTTCGATCCATTGCTCTTTCATGCCCCTTATTAATGTTGTTTTCAACACGTTATCGAGTAAAGGCAGTGATGCATAGGGAGATCTTTCCAGATTATACTGGAAACTTTCCACATACTCTTCTAATGTTTCATTTCGTCTAGCTATCATCTGAAATATTTCAACTTTTAGTTCTCTAGACCTGCAATAATCTTGATATTTTTTTAGAAAATATTCTTTCATTTGTTCCCAGTTATTTATAACCCTACCACCTAATCCCATAAACCATCTTAAAGCAGCCCCTTTCAGGGTAGAGGGAAACAATTTTAGTTTCTGGGGGTTAGTGGTGTAATCATATCCCCTGCACAGTACATAAAATTCAAATAAAAATGCATCCGGGTCTTCTGATGTAAGCCCGTGAAATGTAGGGATATGTTGAAGGGGGATTGTTTTCATGGGGGCATTTGCTGCAGAATCCACTATGGGGTATTGTAATGTAGAGGTTTGGGTGTTTGGCGGATTTTGAGCCATTGGGTCAAATATATGCCAATAACCTTCTAGAATATCTAGGAGGCTGTTTCTAGGTTGAGAGGGAATGGTTTTGACAAGAACAACTTTAATATCACTTTCTTTATCTGGGATCTTTTTCTGAGGGGATTGGGCCCCTTCAATAGTAATTTTTGCCACACTCCCTTTGTCTAGGCTACTCAATGGCTGAGTTATCTTGAGAGGAGATCTCGGTTCCTCAGTTTCCCCTGTTTCTCCTTCTCCTTCACAAATATTACTGAAATTCCCTTCCTGCAATAGTTCTAGAATAGAATTTTCAATTTCTTGAAAGTCTTGTTCGTCAGTTTGACTATGCACCTCAGGAAAGGCTACAGATGGTGAGCCTGTGGCCTGAAAGGAGCTAGTAGGCTGTTTGGAAATAACTTTCCTAGGTCCTACTGAGGGCTGAGATTCGTCTTTCTTATAGATTTCATCTATGAAGGTTGATCGACCAAGGGTCACCAGCCCCTTAGCCTTTTTTGGCTTTGTTAAAGGTTTGGAATTTTTCTCTGGCTTTTTCTGCTTAGTCATGCACTCAATTTAACTACTAAATCCTTCTTAACCAGATAGCAGCAAATTTGTAGGAAAGTGGGAAAAGGAGCAGGGCTTTTACATGCTCTGTACGTAGGTTCTTACCTTCCATTTTCAAAACCCAATTCTTCCCTAGCATGATCGTACACTACTCTGAAAAAAAAGAACAAATGGCTACATTCTTTCCCCGGCAACAACGCCAAAATGTAGAGCCATAAAAAGGGTCTCTTTCTCCTCTAGTTACCTCACATTAATATGTCAATCTGAGAACGCTTTATTATTTCAAAGAGTGTCTCAGTCTGAGGCTTAGCATTTGTCAGAGTAATGCTCGTAGTATAGCTGTTTTAAAACTACAAAAGTAAATTAATGTGTGTCTACAACTTAACTACTTCAAAAGGCTAAATCACACATTTGGATATAAAGCGATGCATTAGTTAAGGGTTCGGTAGCAATAACCCATCCCTTTAGAAACTGATGAGATAGATCAGGGGTTTGGGAGCCAGGTAGCAAATGCCAATGCTCACTACAGCCTGAGATCATCCTTAACAAACAAGAAATGAAACAGCAGGTAAAGAAAACAACAATGAAATAGAATAGGGTATCAGTCAAGTGTTCGGTAGCAATAACCCATCCGTTTAGAAACTGATGAGAACAGATCGGGGATCTGGGAGCCAAGTAGCAGATGCTGATGCTCACTATAGCCTGACATCATCCTCAATAAATAAGAAATGAAACGGCAAGTAAAGAAAACAGCAATGAAATAGAACAACGACCTTGAAATGGAACAACAATTCGAAATGGAACAACAATTCAGAAATGGAACAGCCCTTAAAGAAATGAGCAATAACTAAGTTCAACAAGCTGTGAATCTGTTTAATTATACCAATCCAAACGTCAATCCTTCATTCTTAAAGATGTACGCACACTACAGAACAGTATTTCCTATGGATCCAAGATGGAATAACACTGAAAACCATATAGACACAATGTGCTTAATCTGACTCCGTTATCGCTCTAAGTAAAAACATACGATTGCATCTCAAGATGAAAACAGTAAGATTCAAGGATTCAATAATCATATAAAATCGGAACTTCCAAGATAAATTTTGTAATGCTAAGGCACAATCTCATAACACAAAAACTCTGTAATGGAACAACAGTATCTTGTAGAGATTAACCGTATTATACCAACACTTAAAGGAATGGTAACATGATGCAGCGTCAATACAACACTTTTGTTTGCAGGAACATTAAATGGGTTAGACACAACAGAGCATGTAACATAAACTTTATAAAACATGGCAGATTACCAGATCACGTCGACAAACCACACAGAGACCACGTGTAATGGTACAAGAGCAAGTGTCCTCCAGGGCCGGGCCCTTAGCCTCCAGGGATACACCGCTTAAGGTTGATCTAGGCTCAAAGATAAAAGACTAACCAAGTCTGTATCAATGCATGAAGTAAAATTACAGTAACTCAAGTCTTAACAGAACATAATGATCATAGTCTTGATCTTCTTAAAAGAAATTACATAAAGGCATCCCCACCTAGCCAACAATGTTATCCCTTATATAAGGATGATAACGGAGATATCTAGATGCAGAAATAGATAAAACAATGATCCCTCAGGATCAAGAATCCTGAGGGATTCACAGAATCGTTAATCCTGAGTTACTTCTTCTCTTTTCTGGGCCGAGCTGGTATCTCCGCTTCCTTTCCTGGGTTGGTCTGTTTTGATCTGGTTTGCACGCGGTCTCCCGTCGAAGGGACAATAGTTAATTCATCTTTTTCTTTTCCTTTAGGAAGGCCACTTTCCATTTTTCCTCCCTCCTGTACATGGAAATGACAATTATCAGCGTTCTCTATTAATCTCACATGTTTCGTTATAATTCTTTATTATTTCCTAAGTTCCTAATGCAAAAAGGCTTATAACTCCTAATGAAAAGATACTGAAATAACCATCAAAACATACCTTCTTTGATACTCCACATTAGAGAGCAAGAATTATTGAGAAAAAAAATAGCATGATAATAAGAAAAGACAACAAAATGGAACAAAAATAGTAAAGAAAAGGGAAAAGACAACAAGCAGTAAATAGACTATATACATGGCATGGGGCGCAACCCTAGCTTACTAAAAGTAGTGCTTGAGATCTTGGCGATTGATAGGAAGGTTGTCAATCTTCCCGTCAAGTGATTGCACACAGTATTTGTGTGGGCTAAGATTATCCTAAACAATATAGGGACTAGGCCACAAGGACTCAAACTTCACATGTTTTCGTTTGGCTTCATGGGGTTTGTCCCACTTCAAGACTAGGTCACACATATTGAAGTCAACATTCCCTACAGAATTCTTATTGAACCATCTCTTGGTATGGTTCTGGTGGAGTGTGATTTTTCTTTTGCTTTCATAATTTCTTCCTGCAAGTTGTGAAGTGTATCCATCCTATGCTAAACTATCATACAAGGATTACCTTGGGATTCTTGGGACAATTGGAGTGCATGCAATTAGATGTTTCACAGAAGGATGGATTCTTCCCCATAAACTAGGAAGTATGACAACGTGTTCAAAGAGGGTTTGGGTGTTACCTGGTTATCCCATAAAGCATTCTTGAAAGTGGAGTGCCAGTTACACTATTTAGAGTAAATGGTCTTCTTGATAATGTGGACAAGGTTTTTATTTGTGGATTCTGCAAGATCATTTCCCCACAAGTAGTAGTTAGATGAGTGTTTAAGCATGATACCATATTGAAATGCAAAATCATAAAGTTTTAAAGACAAAAAGTAAGTTTCATTTTCAAACACAAGTGATACTGGAAGAAAAAATCATGAGATGATGTTCTGTTGGAGGAAGTTGATGACTTCCTGGTCATTAACTTGCTTAACTGAAACTGCATCTATTGACCACGTGAAGTAATATGTAGATTTCAAGATGTGGCAGTGTTGTTTCGACAAATGTGGGAATATTTCCCCAATGATGTCAAGGCCCATTGCTGGAATGGTTTAGTTACTACAACAGGGTGCAATGGGGTTGCTGACCTTCATGTTCTATCAATGCATCGGTGACAGATCAGGCACGTGCAAGTGTAAGCATGTGCATCCTTGAATAATGTGGGCCAATAGAAACTAGCTCGCATAACTTTGTGTGTAGTGGTATGTCTTGTGAAGTGTCACCTGACTGATTAGCCATGCAAATCATGCAAGAACTTCTCCAAATCATGTGCCTCCATGCATGTGAGCAAGATTTTGTTCTTGTTATTTTTATAAAGCACTCCGTGCACCAACTCATAAGGTAAAGCTTTGAGGAAAAATGGACTCCTCTATCTCATCAAGAAGTGAGTGGGTGTGGTGCCATGTTCAAGGTACTCGCACACATCTTCGTACCAAGAGTTTCCATGTGAAGTGTGTGGTGCTAGATCTACATCGTACATCTTGATTCTTTGCTTCCAACCAACGAGCTCTTCTTCTTCATCCTATGCATGGATTTCTTTAGGTGCAAGTTTGAAAAGACCATGACCCTTGATAGTGTGAGTTGGCTTGATCTCAAGATGATACTCTTGCAAGCCTATCATCTAGTTCACAAGTATTTAACACAACTCTTGATGTACAAGCAGTGATTAGACTGCTAAGTGTGGCACAAAGACTATGCAATGGATATGCCACAAATATAGTCTAAAGAGTTTCACCACCTTGTATAGTGCGTATGCTTTTTTTTCAATAGTGGGGTAGTTCAGTTTGTGTCCCTGCATGCTTGCACTCATGAAGGAGGTGGGACGTTCATCATTCAGCTCATCCTTCTCATGAATACTGCAACAAGCGAGCTATCGAAGGAAAAGGTGTATAGCAAGAAATACTTGTTAAAATCCAGGATGTAAATTGTTGGTGCATCTGCTACAGCCTCCTAGATATGGGTGAATGCATTCTTTTCCTTCTTACCTCAATTTTAGAATTCATCTTTCTTGATCATGTCTTGCATAGGCCTCACTATTTGTGCATAATCCATGATCAACTTCTAGAGGAAGTTTATCTTTCCCAAGTAGGACTACATGGATTTCTTATTGGTTGGGTGAGGAATCTATGTAATGGTCTAAACTCTTTCTAGATCAACCTTGATTCCACTTCTGGAAATGGTGTACCCAAGGAGGTTCTACTCAAACACTGCAAATACGCTCTTTTTGGTATGTAAGGAAATCATGTATTTTCAGCATCGCTTGAATATCTTCTTCAGATGGCATATGTCTTCTGAACATTTTCTAGAAAATAAAATTATGTCTTCAAGGTACACCACCACGCTTTGTCTAATAAGTCCAAAGAAGGTAATGTCCATGGTGTGCTGAAAGGTTACACTTTCGTTCACAAGACCAAATGGAATTCTCATGTATGAAAACGTATTACACTTGGTACAAAAGGTACTTTTTAGTCTATCAGGTTTTGCTAGTATATCTTGAAAACCATCGAGCAAGGAAAACATTTCTGCCCTAGACACTCTTAGTAAAATATGCTCCAACGACGCCATGAAGTAGTTGTCTTTTTCTAAGGCACAATTCAAGTTTTGAAAAGCAACACAGAAGAAGATCTACCTGGACTTCTTTCGTACAAGAACTAAGTTAGACACCCACGTGGAATGACAAACTCTATAAATGATCCATACATCCAACATGTTCGTCAGCTCTTTCTGTAGGAGGGGTTCAAGTAACGGATGTACTCTTCTTCACTTCTGCTGAAATGGCTTGACCCCTTCTTTTATCGGAATCATATTGTTGGATTATTCATGTGTTGTGTTTTTTTCATATCATCGCATCTCTGTCCAAACACATCTCGCTACTGTTTGAACAAGAGGACAAAGGCTTGCCACTACTGTTGTGTGTAACACGTACCAACACTGATGAACTTTGGATCTTGTTCTATCCTCGACTAAATATGATCACAAATCATGGTGGAACTATTGCTTTTGTTGTTCCTTGGCCCTTGAAAGTTGTTTTGCAAGTTAGAGAAATTTTCGAGTGACACCATGCCCTTGGGGATGAGCTTGCCTTTATTGTCCTTAGCTGCGGCTTGTAGAGACTTGTCGTGCTCATCTTCGTCAATTGCTGCATCCTTGAAGACATCAATGCTAGACAAGAAGTGCAGTATATGTTGATCATCATAAAAAAAATGTAGATTAGTTATGTTATCAGGGATAGAAGGATTATACAAAATTTCAACAGTAAACCTATCTGTAAGTGGTGACATCCTTGCAGTTGCATTTTCCAAGGCATCCAAAATTGCATTATGCATTCTTGGGACAACAATGATATTGAAATCTTGGAATTTAGAGATTAGTTTCCATACCTCTTGTCGGTAGCTTTTTAGACAAGGTGATATACATTGTATGGTGTTATGTACTTGTTGTACCACAATTTTTGAATCACCTACCACTTTGCGTGCAACAACATTGAGGCTAATGGCTTTGTGCAAGCCCAATATGAGTGCCTAAAATTCAGTTGTTTTATTCATGCACTTGAACTCCAAGTGGGTTGAGATCAAATGTTTCCTATGCTTTGGGTTGATCAAGACACACTCGGCTCTAGAGCCATCTTGTGTCTTTTATTCATCAAAATACATGGTCCACAACTCCTTTGTACACAGACCACCTGACATGCTAATACTTCTGCTGCTACTTCTACTACTACTACTACTAGTGTTACAATGTAATGTACATGTTTCATCTCCATTACTTAGGTAAGGAAGGAGACCCAACTACGTGTCTAGTGGGGTTGGAGTTGGTTGTGTGAGGTAACACCCCAACTGTGTTTCCAAGAGGCAGTTGTCGAACATGAGTTCCACAAAAGCCAACGATTTGTTCTCACCATTGATGGGAGTGACATTGTGTTTCATGTATCTATCGGGTAACACCCGGATCTGATTGCTTTTTCCCTAGTACAAAATTCACATGTGTGACTAGTCTATGGAAAAGTACCCATTAAACTTCTTGGATTAGTCTCTACCAAGTAGTAAGCCATACACTTCTGGTATGTCCACAATGACAATGTTGATGCACTTGTGAACTCAGCTGTCATGAGATAATTGAATGATCACATCCTGAAGTTCACCAATGGTTGGTATGCATGTTCGATCTAGTTGGAAGATCTGTGTAGATCTATTTCTCCATTGCGCATTGATCTTATTGGAAATGGAGAGTGGCATGATGTTGGTTGATGTGCAAGAACCAACCAAATAATTGTGAATATTGCAGTTAAAATTTTCAATTGAAAGTAAGAATATAGGGCAAACAATTTTTTCTTCTTTTATTTGGAGTGTGTTGATAAGATTTGTGAGTGAACTGGGAGTTGTGCTTTCTCTCCAATGCGCACAACAAAACATCCTACTGACCCTGGATCTTAGCTAACTCAGACAAAGAGATGTTTGCATGCATTTTCTTCATGTCTTCTACAATATTGTAATCAAGAGTGGTTAAATTGTAATCAAGAGCGGGTAAACTCATCGATATCTCTGAGGTTACACTCACGTGCATATTGTTCGACGAAGTATCAAGATGTTTACTACTTATGGATGTACTCTTGTTTGTATTTTTCTGCTTTGGGACAGCTAGTGGATAAACCTTCCTCAACAATTCAATATTTTCTTGCATCTCCCCAATCATAGGTGGAGCCCCTTGACTTCTAAGATTGTATCAACCAATTTCCTTTAGTGGCTACTTCTCAGTGTTCATTTTCTATGCTACTTATGAGCATTCATACATGTTGATCACCTACCCAATGTTGGGTGCCCCATTAGATGCAAAATCTTCCTTGTCATCTTCATCTTTCGGATGACACTACAAATTGTTTAGCGTGTTTTTCATATTGTTGCATACCGACTTAGCAACTTGTTTCCATTATGAACAAGTTCCTTTTAGGTGATAGTCATGATGGAATGAGGAAAACCCTGAGTTTAGGCATAGTTCCATATGGAACACTAAGCAAGAGATCTACACAGTTTCAACTGGGAAGTGGTTGCTACCAGATGGCATGCTCCCCTTCTATTGTCTGGGAGGTTAGCTTCTTCTATATGTCTTGATCATTCATTGCTTTAGCTCAGACACCTCTATCGTTAGGTTCTTGACAAGATGAGTAATGGTTTCAATGTGACTTTCTTCCTTGTCTTTACCCTTACTTGCTGCAACCTGGGGCTTCCTGCTTGCATATTTGGATTATTTTGCTAGTTCATTATCCTTGATGACTCCAATCGCACATAGGTATTTAACACAATGATCACCTCTTCACAATTATAAAGTAATGTTGGTTTCGTAGCTCGCTTAATGAACTGCATAATACTGGTTGGTAGTGTAGACATATAATATTCGATAGTGATGGAGCCATGAGGTTTTGTTTATGCTGCAAACTTGTCCAAAATGCATAAAAACATCTGATTCACATCTTTCACTTTCTCTTTTGACTCCATCTTCAGACTGCCAAACTCTTTGAGAAACATGGCAGGGGTCTTGTCATCAACAAATTTTTCCAAAAACATTCTTTTGAACATACCCAAGTTATGGATGGAATTGACGGGAATGTTGTGATACCATACTATTACCGAGAATAGTGTCCACTCGGATGCTGCTATTCCCACTAAGATGGGTGGCTATCTTAGAAACAAACAGGTAAAGTCTACTTTTGTTTTCCTTTATGAAAATAGACAAGAGGAGAACCAAGAAGACCAACCTTAGTCTTGCGCTTGATTCCCTCTCCTTCTTGATACAGTTTTGCCGCTTCTTCTTTGTCTCCCCAGCTTCAAAGGGAACCTGTGGAATCACAACAACATACTACTATGCAAGAAACAAAGATATACATTCATAAATAACACAGGACCAGATGTGTGTTAACCATACAAATGCATATATAGACAAGTACACAAGAATATGGAGGAAACTAGAATAGCTTTATTAAGATGAAAAGTAGCAAGAATATTACAACCATATGTTCTGACCCAGCATCATCCTCTAGCTCGAAAGCCCTTGTTCACCTCAAGTAAAGCTTAGATCACCCAACACTATGAATATACACCAGAAAACCAACAGCACTTCTCTATAAGATACAAAATACCAACCTCTGGATCTCTGTGATGAGGGATCCATATATAGATGATTATAGGGAGGTGAGTCATCTTTTGCGGTCTTGATTAGTGCCTTATCTCTGATAGTTCTTGCTTCCACTTGGAGAATGATGATCTCTTACTCATCCCTGGTCAGAAATAGAGAGGCAAGTGTCACAGGGGAAGCTTCTTGAAGATTCCATGATCTTCCACCTCGCATTTTGTCCATTCCCGACCATCGCACGCTACAGAGGAGAAATTTAGTATGCATCGCACGTTGTACACTGGGAAGGTGATATGCATTGCACCCTCCACACTAGGCTTTCAGTATGGTCCAGTTTTGATCATTTATGAGCAGTTTTCAGTGGAGAACTTCTGGGAGATGATGTAATCAGCTGACCTTGTTCCTTTAGGTAGTGAAACAACACTTTTA
>APFE030004003.1:66972-103074 GCA_000404065.3 Pinus taeda
CCAGAAAACCAATAGCACTTCTCTATAAGATACAAAATTCCAGCCTCTGGATCTCTGTGATGAGGGATCCATATATAGATGATTATAGGGAGGTGAGTCATCTCTTAGGGTCTTGATTAGTGTCTTCTCTCTGATAGTTCCTGCTTCCACTTGGAGAATGATGATCTCTTTCTCATCCCTCGTCGAAAATAGAGAGGCAAGTGTTAGAGGGGAAGCTTCTGGAAGATTCCATGATCTTCCACCTCGCATTTTGTTCCTGCCATTTGTCCATTCACGACCATCGCACCCTACAGAGGAGAAATTCAGTATGCATCGCACCTTGTACACTGGGAAGGTGATATGCATCGCACCCTCCACACTGGGCTTTTAGTATGGTCCAGTTTTGTCCATTTATGAGCAGTTTTCAGTGGAGAACTTTTGGGAGATGATGTAATCAGCTGACCTTGTTCCTTTAGGTAGTAAAGCAACACTCTTAGGGACTTAGGAGCCCTCAATTTATGGACATTTATTATTGGGGTTGAAGTGCCCAAAAATGTCTATAACACATACCACTACTCGGCCATCCAAGGTACACATAAACAATCTTCATGCAACGTCATCGTGCCGTACCTCAAGTGTCTGCAGTTGCAGGTAGAAGTTGTCTTCTACCTTCATTGTTCTGTCAGGGTCATACGTTTTCAACACCCTCTCCAAATGCTTTGGCATCTTGTGCCAAGAACTCGAGAGAGCCATTGGTCCCTTAGACACTGATTCTATGTTTTAATCAACATTGTCTTCTTCTTCTTGTACTGCTCATGTTCTTTAGATACTAATGGTTGCAACTCTGATTCTATTGATTCGTCTTTGCCTCCATCTCCTCCACTACCTTCCCGTCTGCCTCCTCTACCAGAGTCTAAGCCCAAGATCATGAGGGTGTGTTGTTCTCCCTGTCGGAAGACTGGAGGTTCCTCTTCATTCTCAACAACTTCTTCCAAACCTTCGAGCGTGGAAAGAATTTATTCTTCCATTGATGAGACAACAACTCCTATGTGAGTAGTCTTTGGATTCTTTGATGTGTATGGAAGATGTTGTATTCCTAGGATGAGTCTGACTACTTTGGAAAACTGAGGGTGATGGGATTGATGAAGCAGAGGTACTGATGTGAAATTTCATGTTCATGTCTAAGAGGTGAGGAGTAACCAACTTTAGAGTTACACATAGGTGAGAGGGGGTATGAATTACTACCTTGTCCAAATGATTGGTGGGTGGGGGTGAGAGGAAATTCAGCTATAAACAACTCGAGGTCCTCCTTATAGCACCATAAATGTTGATGGTGTTGGACCCATCAACATTTAGGGGATCTCCTCTGTATGAAGTCCCAAATAGACCTCACAACATTTGGTGTAGGAGTCGCATCTGGTATTATGGCTTGGTTCCAATTATCTTAAATATTTACTTCAGCTCTTTCGAGTCAGTACATGATAGTGTTTTACTTTTGCTTCAAACAATGAGGTTCACGTGGTTGGTGAGTGCTTAGTGTTACTTGTTGTTATAGATATATTTGGGAACTGTAACCCAAATCTGATATGTCGATAAACTAAGGGCTCTTTAACCCCTAAAAGTGTTGTTTTATACCCTAAAGGATCATGGTCAATTGATTACATCATTCCCCAAAAGATCCACCTAAAAAAGGATCCAGAATTGGCCAAAATAGGACCATACTGACTGCTCCACTGTCAGGGTGTGATGCATACTGACTCGTACACTAGCCAGGTGTGATGCATACTAATGAGGCCTTCTATAGGGTGCAATGAGCAAGGATGGACAAATGTTTGAGATAGTTTGCTAAGTGGATGCTCATGGAATCTTCTAGAAACTTCTTCTATGACACTTGCCTCTCTGAATTCACCCAGGGATGAGTAAGAGATCAAAGAAATATCCAAGTGGAACCAAAAACAACAAGTGCAATGACACTAATCAAAACCCCAGAGATCACTCACACCCTTGAAGACATATATAAATGGATCCCTCATCTGAGAGATATGGAGGCTACAATTTTGTAATTTTAAAGGAATTGTTGATAGTTTGTGGTTGAGAAAGAGCATTATATTGTTGGTGTGATCTTGCTTTTCATGAGGTGAAGAGGGCTTTGATGTTGGGAGGATGATGCTGGATCAGACAACTAGGTTGTAATTCTCCCTTCTATTTAATAAAGTTCTTTGAGTTTTATTCCATACAACTGTGCAATTGTGAAAGTTATTATTTGTGAATCCCATTGTATGTTCATTGTAATTTTTATTTTGCAATGCTTATGATATAATAGATCAAGATTCTTTGACAGTGTTTTGTTACTATGTTTCTATAGGTATTCTATAAGTGGGATAAGTAGGAGAGGAGTTGCAAGCATTGTCAAGGAGGAGAGAGATTAAGCAAGGATTTAAGTGGAAGATTCAGGTTGGTTCCTTTGCCCCTCTCTTATGTATCATTCATAGAAGAAATCCCAAATTGCTTTGATTGTTTGTTTCTAGGATAGCTGCCAATCCTAGAGGGTTAGTCAATTGAAAAGACACTAGTTTTCCTGAGAACAAAATGGCGACTCTACTGGGGATCGAATAGATTTTTTTTTTGTTTTTGTTTGTTTTATAAACTAAAGATGGAGCCTAAAGTTAGCCAGATAGCCTTCGAACTGCTCTTGCTTTGCAATTGCATAGTAGATGAATGCTACTTTAATTAATCTCCGGTTTAGTTGATGAATTGAACATTTGACTTACAAGAATTTTAGATTCCCTTTTGGTAGCTTAGTAACCTCCGAAGGTCATTCCTCTGTACTTTTTCTCTTTACTCTCCATCATAGCTCTGCTTAAATCACTAAAATGAATTGCAAATTTGAGACAAAACCCACCTCAGTTGTGCTCCCTGGCCCATCACATTATCTGTCACTATCAAAAAATATGCATCGCACCTCTCAAGCCTAAAAAGTGTGATTCATCCTTGTTTCTGTGAAGCCCAAGTGTGACGACTGTCTGAACCTATTTCCCTTCTTGAAATTTGGGGTTTTTGTCCTTGTTTTCAATTCTATTTAGTTGATTTGCTGCTTATGAACAGTGCCTCCTTACTGAAGCCTGCTTACATTACATAGATTAGCCTCCATTTATTAGGATTAGTAAATCTTTTTATGTATTTTTCCATCATTTACAATCCTTTGTCGAAAATTTTCTTAAATCGACTGCCATTTTGGTACAAAGAGTGTCGTAACTGACGTTTTGTGTCAAAAAGGGAAGTGTCGTGGAGTCTTCCTTCTCTGAATAGTCGATTGAACATTTTGTCATGTATTTGATTTGATTTTTTGTTATTCAAAGTGTCGAAAACATTTTCTATTAGAAATTGAAAAGTGTCGTTTAGCCTTCCTTTCTATTTTGAAAAAGAAATTGTTGAAATGTGGCTTTGAATGAAATATTTAAGATCTTTGCTATGCTTAGATCTCCATTTTAGCATTTTTCACGTTAAGGGGAATGAAAAATAAATACATGCATTTGCATTTGCATTTAGCTTGTGTGCAAAAAATGATTTAGGAACGTGCATTTAGAGTGTGCTCTTTGTTTTTTGTTTGAAAGAATTGTAATTTTCTTTCCCTAGTAGCTAGAATTTTCATTGATCAAAATAAAAAACAATTGTTTATCATTGTATATTGCATTTTTAGGAATTTCAAATCAACATCATGCGGTGAACCATTGAAACACAAACTTTTAAACAATATCAACTCTAAAATAAATCTCAATGAACCTAACAACGCTTTGGAACCTAACACAACACATCTAAAGGTCTAGGTTAGAGATGTGTTTCGGCATCGTAAAATCTAGTAATTATCACTTTCATCGAAGGTTGGGTGATTCCTCCTCTTTGATACAAGAAGTGCTAGCATGGACTTGCTCTCCGTACCGACGAGTATATATTGGGAGACCACAATAGGCTTACATCCATTATCCATAGGAAGCCATGTTTGTCGTCCTATCGATTGCAATGCACTGAACACACATTCAAGAAGATTGACTTCCGTACATAAGTCCTTGGTAATTTCTCTTTAATTTATCACCAAGGTGTATATTGCAGTTTTGCGATTGCTTTGGTAATCCCTTTGTCTATATTTCTAGAGTAGTCACTTTCGTTCCTTTTTGACTCTTTAAAATAAAAGGTCCATATGAGCACTTGTCACTTTAGGCTCATTAAAAATCCAAGGGGACTAGAGTCATCTTTAGCTTTTTCTCGACTCTTAAAAGTTGAAAAAGAAAATTTGTGTCAAAGCGTCATTAAAATTTCTTTAATTCAGAATAACATCCATGTTCCTTCGTTGATCTTAGGTTGAGATAATGCAATCCACCAATCAAGGAATCCCATTCGAGGGGAATCCTAGTCCATTTTCTTCTTGGGGAAATGTTGGTGCTCTGCATATGCCCACATTATCCCTTCCAGGAATCACAATTGGCCTGCCAGTATGGCTATTCTCAACCTCTGTCATTCAAAATACTGTGATTCCTTTGCAATCGAATCAGAATCCAGTTGATACTGAAGTTGACCCTTCAATTTCTTCTTCATTTGATTCTCCCTCCCCTTCTTCCTCTTCGCTTGGTGAAAGCAATGATGCTAGTAACCAGGTGGCTCAAAAGAAGAAGAAAGGAAAGGATAAGAAGAAGAAACCAATTCAGCAAGGGAGCAACCATGAATCATTTGTTGAAAACCCATACACTAAACTTTCCAAACCCAAATCTCCATGCATAATTTGTAGAGGAGACCATTTTCATCGACAATGTCCATGTATTCCTTGGACCTTGAGAGAATGGTCCCCCCGTTTGCACCAACTGGTGTCATCAACCTCTAGTGATCATTTTGAAAACACAGCATCAACTAGTAATAATGGATAGAAAGGAAAGATCAAAATTCCATGTAGGTTATGTGAAGGGGAGCATACCCTTTCCCGTTGTCCTTTTTTTTATGAAGCCAAATGAGTCTTGCATAGCCATCCTACTTCACTGTAGCGACTTCCATTTGGATATAGGAAACTCTCCCCAAGTCCTTTACTAGTTGAAAATCTGACTGACATAACTTAACCGTCAGTCGAAACACCTATCATTGAAAGTGAATCTTTAGAGTCCATAACGGAACAAAATCAATAGGTTGAGATGGTAGTCGACCTATTTTTACCTTTAGAAGATGTATCGTTCAAATTCTTTATCACTTCCGAGTCTGATGAACTTGCGGGCAATCCACCCTCTCCTTCACAATAGGAAGAGAGTCCCCCAGTTCCCGCTACTCAAGGGGTTAATTTGATCATTTATTTGGTACCCCCTCCAAGTAGTCTAGTCACTTCTTTTGATTGGAATTGACTAGCAAGATCGCGCCTTCCTTCTAATGTACCATTCTAGATCATAGTACAAGTTTACAAAATGATCGTGTCTGGCATTATCATAGATGAAGGGGCATCAGTGAGTATCCTTTCCTCAACTGCTTAGAAAGCACTTGGTTCTCCATCGCTTATGCTTGTCATACAGAATTTGTCAGGCTTCAACAAAGGGACCAGTCAACTGTTAGTGATCCTTCCTAAGTTACCAATAACTTTGGGAAGGAAAACTATTCACCTGAACATGATCGTAGTCCCAGGACCATTAGATTACAATCTACTCCTTGGATGTGACTATGTTTACAACATGGAAGCTATTGTTTCAACACTCTTTCGAGTGATGTGTTTCCCGCATGAAGGCAAAATTGTCACTATTGACCAGCTTTCATTCCCTGGTTCAAGCATAGATCCAAGTCAATCATCATCCCTAAATGGTCCTTTTGAATCAAGAATATCTCTCCAACCTTCATTCCATCGACCTGATTGCCGGGAGTAGTCCGATGAATGTAATGAAGCTTAGGGGGCATGCACCCTTGTATATATAGTGCACAAACCCAGCTGAAAAGATAGGTTTCCCTGTAAGTTAAGTGATTGGTCTGACACACCATTCACCTTTGTCTATTTGGCGGACAAATCCAAGGAAGTGTTTTGTCTAACCATAGACAAAAACCATCCTGCTGAACCATAGTGATTTCCATATGGTTACTGGAGACTCTCTTTTTCATCATGCTGGGGGCATGCAAACCCTTTTTCAATTTCATTTTCTAGCTTTTTTAGCCTTTTAGATTTTTAACTTCTTAGGTTAGCTGATTAGTTTGACCCACCATTCACCTTCATCCACATTGGGGATGAAGCAAAGGAAGTGTTTTGTCTATTCTGCAGATGAAACCACCCTACCTAACCTTAGTAGTTCCTTAGTTTTTTTAATTTTTCTGGCTTTTTAGTTTTGTCTTTTCTATTTTTTTTGGTTTTTTCATTTATAGCTTGCATAAAAAAAACACTAAAAACTAAGCATATGTTATCTCATGGTTCAAGCTCATTAAAAAATAGACCTACCAACTGAGCATATGTTGTCTCATGGTTCAAGCTCATTAAAAAATAAACCTACCATTGAGCATAATTCCCCATAGTTCAAGCTTGTTAAAAAATGAACCCGCCTTCGGTAAATAACCCTTGTGATTGCCATGCTATCATCCTTTTGAGCCTTGGTTGTGTTCCTGCCATCACCTCCATCCTTTTGGCCGATCATACGCTTCCACTTGATTGTTTACCCTTTTGAGGAACAACTATGATGAGTGGTCTTGTTAGCCAACCTCTTCACATCACCATGTTTTGAGAAGTTCCAAGCTTACCCAGAACTAGTTGCTACCCTAAACACCACTCGTTCCTCAAAAATGAGTCTCCTTTAAACTCTTTTCAAACTCGTTAAACATGAAAATATTGTCGAGCTATTGGCCTTTCCAGCTCACTAAAGTGATTGGAAATGCCATCCCTTCTGTATATTTTAATCTTTTTTGGACCTAAGGGATTATCTCACGAAACATTTCTAGCGCTTTTTTTTTCGGCTCGCTAAAGTGATCAAAAAGTCATCCCTTTTGTATTATTTTCTCCTTTTTCAGACTTAAGGGATTATGCTATGAAAAAGAATTGTTGGAGTTTCCTTTTCGTCCCTTTTTAGACTCTCTAAACATGAAAAGGATCGAGTTGTTTTTGCCATTAAACTCGTTAAAACAATAGTGACAAACTTGTTCACCTAGATAAGAACAAGTTTCACTGTCGCTAGACTCTCTAAAATATAGCGACAGGTTTTCCCGAAGGGAAAATTATAGAACAAGCATATGTTATCCTCCTCAAGCTTAAAAAAAATAAAGAGGTATTGGTCAAGAATGACTGGGGAAAATGGGAAGAAAACTTAAATAATTTTATGGTAGCAGGTTGCTCTTGAACATGACACTTTCACTCCGTTTCCTTGATTGAGTTGGGTTGGGTTATTCCGGTCACCAGTCATTTCGCCATTGGTCTTCCACACCATCCATCTCTTGAGGTTAATTCTACCAATCCATCTCAGTGTCACTGATATGTTCAAGAGAAGTCATTCAGTTGAGAAACCACCATCTAGTTAATGCGTCATCCACTACAATACCTTCACCCTCCATTTTTTCATGACCGCCATTCCTGAACCTTGTGTCGTCAGATCATTTTCACCTCTAGAAAATCATTTTATTCATTTCATGTCGTAGATGTGGGATACATTAAGGCCCTCCTACAATGGGTCACTTCTTGTCGACATCAGCTCGTTGTCTGAGAAGTTGACTTAGAAACATCCTTTTTAGTACTTTGAAGCTTGCATGCCTCAATGGCAAGTTTCTCACTTCCAACAACATGTTGACCTCAATGGCCTTCGACCAAAAGATTTTGTGTGGTGTTCAACATCGGATCATATATTCACACCACGTGAATTGTATTGCAGTACCTTGAGGGTCATTATCATTATTGGTGATTCCTCTCACATCGATTAACAACTCACATTATTGGTTGGTAATCAGGTGATGCCTTTCCATGTTCGACTTCAAAACATCTCTTCACATGGATCGACTTGTACATGGGGTGAAGATTGAACAAGATTGAAGACCTCAAATCTAGTTTCATCCATCCAGGCTACGATATATTTAGGGATATAAAGACATAAAATGTACACAGAAGATGCACAGATGGTCATCTGAGCCAAGGATGATGAATCTACATTTGGAGAATCACCAGTCTGCATATGCAAACGATTATCTTTTTCTATGTACATGAAATGAATTTATAAAGTTGAGCATGGGAATTCCCGCCTCACTAGATCATGAAAATTATATTATGATGATGTATTGTATTGTATCTTATACAAATCACCTTCCAATTTTGAAAACCTTGGATCATCATGATAAAGCATTTCACCCAACATCAAAGATTTACGACTTCATGCTTTAGGGGGCAACTGTTATAGACATATTTTGGCATTGCTACCAAATCTTATATGTCGATAAACTAAGGGCTCTTTAACCCCTAAAAGTGTTGTTTCATACCCTAAAGGATCATGGTCAACTGATTACATCATTCCCCAAAAGTTCGACCTGCAAAACCATCCAGAATTGGCCAAAACAAGACCATACTGACCGCTCCACTGTTAGGATATGATGCATGCTGAGTCCTACACTAGCCAATTGTGATGCATATTGATGAGTCCTTTGGTAGGGTATGATGAGCGAGGATGGACAAATGTCTGAGACAATTTTCTAAGTGGATGCTCATGGAATCTTCTAGAAACTTCTCCTATGACACTTGCCTCTCTGAATTTTCCCAGGGATGAGTAAGAGATCCAAGAAATCTCCAAGTGGAACCAAAAACAACAAGTGGAATGACACTAATCAAAACCATAAATATGATTCACACCCTTATATACATCTATAAATGGATCCCTCATCTGAGAGATCTGGAGGATAGAATTTTGTAATTTGCAAATAAGTGTTGATAGTTTGTGGTTGATAAAGAGCATTGTATTGTTGCTGGATCTTGCTTTTCATGAGGTGAAGAGGGCTTTGATGCTGGGAGGATGATGCTGGATCAGACCAATGGGTAGTAATTCTCCCTTCTATTTAATAAAGTTCTTTGAGTTTTCTTCCATACAACTGTGCAATTGTGAATGCCATTGTATGTTCATTGTATTTCTAATTCTGTAATGCTTATGATATAATAGATCAATATGCTTTTATGGTGTTTTGTTACTATGTTTCTATAGGTATTCTCTAAGCAGGATAAGTAGGAGAGGAGTTGCAAGCGCTGTCAAGGAGGAGAGAGATTAAGCAAGCAGTTAGGCAGCAGATTCAGGTTGGTTCCTTTGCCTCTCTCTTATCTATCATACATAGAAGAAATCCCAAATTTCTTTGATTGTTTGTTTCTACGATAGTTGCCAATCCTAGAGGGCTAGTCGATTGAAAAGACACTAGTTTTCCCGAAAACACTTGTGTCAAGGTTTTTTCAATTCATAGGGAGAGGGTGAGAGTGATTTTAGAGTTGAAATGGAATAGTCCAAACTTTGTTAGAGACACACAACACATCAGTACATGTGCAACATTTGGTGGATTAGTCCACTGAGATGTGAAAGTCACAAGCGTAAAGTGAATAGATAGAACGTACAACACCAAGCATAATAGTCCACAGAAGTGTGATATTTCTTATAACAAGTTTACGACAATGAAATTGTCGAGTCTTCAGTGGAATAGTATACACAAGCTAGACAATGTTAATAATTGATACAACACATTTCCAACATAATGTATACTAGAACAATCGAAGCAATTCAACTATCTGAATACAGTTTAAAGCAACATATGTCCCAAGAGTCTAAAGAATAGTCTTAGAAACAAATACAATACATGTGTGAAAACGTGATGGCTTGTTAACGAGCTTGTGAATTAAGAAAACGTTCCAAGACACATCTATACACTATTACATCACTAACCCCAATAGCCGAGTGTTGGAGCAACTGATCGCTCCTCAAAGAAAATACTACAGACTCTCAAGGATATGTTGGAGGAGCCAAGGTGAAAAGTCCTCTACATGTACAAATGAGGGGTATATATAGCGAAGAGTGACCTTGAACCTTGTGACTCTTTGACTTCCCTAATGACTATTTGACTTATATGACTCTTCAACTGACATTATTCTTCAACTTCATATGTGGGTCTCTTGGACATCCAAGCTACATTAGATTGATTATAACAGTATGGCCCATAGTGTTCATGTGGTCGAGAGGACTCATGACATGACTTGCATGACAGTGGCGGTATGTCCATGGTGATGGTGGTGTCGATGTCGAGTTGCAGTCCTTCTGACTAATGAGTGTTCTCTTGGTATATCATAGATTCACCTCCACATGGCAAGGTTTGCAGAGTCTTTGATGGTCTTGGTGTCAACTTGATGTTGAATGTGCATGTACCCCCTTCATTGGTACTTGGAATGGTTCATGTGTTCATCCATTCACAAATGAGCCTCCTACCATGTGCTCCTTATTCATCACATTCGTTAATGTGCCATGTATCATCCATGTACCTCTATTTGTAATCACTTATGGCGAGATAAAATCAAATCCAGAAATATCCTAGGCTACCATGATGCATCATCTTTCATTTTTGGGTGCAAGTGACTGGGAGAGAGGATAAGGCTTTGAAATTGCACAAAGCACATTTCAAGTTGGGATGCGGGGCTTCGAGGCACTAACAAAGAAAATTGTGCAGAGGTCACTAGGAGGCTTGGATGAGCAGTCCAAAACAATCGTGACATTCTACGGGATTTGGCTCAGCAGGGAGGCAGAACTGTGAAAATGTTTTAGGGAGGTGGTGCAGGCAATAGGGAGGACAGTGGTGGTGAAAACTACGAATATTCGGAGGGGAGACTGGGAGTGGGTTGCAAGAAATTGCTGGAAAAAAAAAATGTAGAACTCAGAGGTAGGCATGCAGGATGTGTTTTCACAGTTTCTGGGTTGAGTGGCGTGTCGGGTAGCTGGTGGACAGTCTAAGAAAACTACATAATTTTTAGGAGGAGAAGGAGGCCGAGTGGTAAGGAGGCTCACTGAAAGAAATGAGTACTTTTCAGAAGAAACATAGTGACAGGAAGCGGGTGCCTATCCCTCATGCATGCACAATTTCTTCAGTCACTGGAGGCAAGCATGGTGATAGCTACTGTCTAATTTTTTGGTGGAGTGAAGGTCACTACCAGGTCAAACTCTCTGGTTGACCAACAGGAGGCTTGACTGATTGGCTTACGAGCATCACAAATTTATATGGTGTCTTGGGAAAATTCTGTGATGTTCTAGGTGACAATCAACCAGGTAGACTCTAGGATTACACAACGCAGACTACCTTGTAGGCAACCTCAAGGTCTTCGTAATTCTAGGTAGCAAAACTTGGTCACTAAGGGCTGAGACTGGGCAGTGAAGCTCAGTGGAGGTCTAGCTGATGGAGGGTGGTCTAGTCGACAAGTCTTCAGAAAAATGACTAATTGTGTGAGTAAGTGGACTTGTGTATACACGACCTTGCAAACACATACTGAACATGACCTGACAACAAGAGACCTTGAACCAACAAGAAAATAGATGCTACGTGTGATTGATCGAAGGGTGCGAGCGACAAGTTTGATACTTGAGGTAGATCATTGAATGAACATGACGACACTTGCACACAATTGCATACAAATTCATGCGTGAGCATGACAAATGATTACATAGTGAATGCAACTAGTACACACAAAGATAGACCTTGAACATAACTAGAACATAACTGCAAGTATGACATTGTAACCAAGATGCTAAAATATGTACGGTGAATGGTTAAGAAAAGAGGGTGTCAAGACATGACACAATCTCATGAGATGAGCTCAAGTGTATGAAAACATCAAGGAAAACACCAAGGAAGGCTCTAAAATTGGATGCAGGCCAAAATATGGAGGGCGTTGTAGCTGTTACAATAGGTCTGTACAAACTTAAGAGGTTTCAACACTATATGTGCAACATACAATGTGTCATTATTTCATTGATATGATGTAATGGAGTGAATGTAATAAAATCAAATCCTAAACTAATTGCATAAACATAAATGCTACTTTGAAAAGAAATTATTCCTAGGCAAGAACAACAATTTGTAATTGAAATCCTAAGAGCATGAATTGAAATAAATAGGCATATTCTAATTTGTAAAAATGCATGTCCTAATTGGTGTTTATTATTCCTAAATAATATATTTAGAGCCTATGGGTCATGATTCAAGCCTAAAGGCAAAAAATAAGCTTTTGGAGCAAATCTGGTCAAGTTTACGCGTGCTACAAGAGTCCTACAAGAGGTTGCTACAGGGGAAACATAATTGATACAAGTGAAACAAAACTGCTATAGGAGGAGAGAATTTATTAAATGACCAAGTAAATCAAATGAAAATGGGATGGGGAAATTTTTTTTATTAATTAGGATGTTTTAGGTCTCCACTCCAGTTGGAATCGCTCCAAAATACCTCTATTAACACATGCTAAAAAATAACATAAAATTGCTACTCTAAAGACTAGAAATTCAAGAACTAGTGAGCTAGTTGAACTATAAAATTCCCAACCAAATAAAGTGAAAATGAAATGGGATAATTTTTTTTATTAACTTGAATTATTTTATGACCTAATCCAAGTGTAACAAACTCAAATTAAGTTAATTAACATTTTATAAAAAATAGCATACAATTACCATTATTTTGCTAAAAGGGACTTCCAGAAATTCTAGATTTATGAACTAGTAACCCAATCGAGGTAGGTCAATGACGAAGACAAATTTTCAAAGTTTTTCTAAGGATTCATCATGATTGTGACTCTTTAAATAGCTTGTAATATAACATACTTCAATCATTTAACCCAATACTATAACAAAAGAAGCATCAATACTAAATAATAAAAAAAAATAGGAAAAACAACAATAAGAGATGCATGTGCATAAGAGGTGAAAAGAAGAAAATACAATTATACAAAAGGGAAATGAGGCTGCTAGGATGGCCAAGCCCAAGGATATTTAGAGTCCTATGAAAGATACAAATATTTAGAATCTAAAAATGGAACCAAACTTCAATATTTGAATCAATCCAAGTACATCCCTGCTAGAAATGAAAGTGGAGATGCACAGATACAAGTTTTCTTCACAAGAAGACTATGAAATACATGCCTCTAGAGGAAGATTCAAATTGGTACTTATAAAAAATGGTGACAAATAATTCTCCTTGAAAGGAGGAATCCTTCCCCTTTAAAATCCCTTAATTGTGGATCTCATTCCCAGCACTATGAATTTGCATTAAATGACATGGAAGACATTCCTATATTTTCTCAATCACTAGAGCTCTAGAATTTGTTGATATTTTCATGAAATTTTGTTCATTTATCATCCAATATGGATCTTCCTGTAGTAGGGAGAAAGAGCCCAGATTATCTAGTCATCTAAATCTTTATAATTTGCCCAATATTCTCACAATATTTGTACAAAACTAAATAATATTAGGCACAAATATGAAATTATCTCTAAGCTTTCGTAATGAACATGATAAAGCAAAAAATATGTCATTTAATGAAAAAAAGAGGTTTACTGTGTTGAAGTATGGTCATATGGGCCTTAATTTTCGTCTAGTTTGGAGGCCCATCGATACTATTGCAAGCTACTATGATACTTCAAAACTAGGTGTCTCTCAAAGTATCTTATATACAACTTTGAGAGAAAGGTATGGAAAATATTGGTGTAATTCAATATCATCTTGTTTCTCTCCTATTAGAATGTTTTCCATATCATGTACTCATCATCATAGTTCCATACAGGTTGGAATTCCTCATTGAGGGCATCATCAAGAGAATCCCAACTGAGTCCTACATTGAATATCACAAACTTATCTCTGTTTTCAATCCGAGTAAACTTCCCGCAATTTTTAAAATGGGGAAAGGATTTCAAGAGAATGAAAGTGATATTTTTATTGTCAATTTTTTTTAGATAGAGTAATAACCCTATAAGTTATTTAATCATTTTGCTAAATCATATTCATATAATGGAAATAAAATAAGGGGATATCAAAATTACATTGTACCTTGAAGTGTGTCTCACCTCCAAAATTTGCACTTGTTGAAGATTACTTGCCAGTTGTTGGTAGTCATCGAAGGATTTGGGTGAAATTATCTATCATCTCATTCCTCTGTCACATGGGTCTTACACAAGCAACAACTTGATAATAACTCATGTTCCATCATCTCTCATTTCTTCTGCAATGGGACGCCACTTTTAGTTTATGAGATTGATTGTTCCAAAGTGAAACTAGTTCAAGAACAAACTCTTTGCACCCCAATCATGTGGGGACATGCACTTAAAAACATTAATGAGTAGATTAATTTGATACCATTGATCTAGTTTGTACAAGGAATTAAATCAAATATAGGGAAGGAAATGGAACAAAACGAAAGCAATGTAGTAGAGAGCACAATAATGTAGTCAAAAACCAACATCTGCTAATAAATAAATTATAGAATATTATATAACACGAAATGGTCAGCATGGTGGTAGCTCTCTCATAAGGGAGAGAGATGGAGGCTACATGTAGTTGTAAAATATATTAAAAGAGGTAAAAATAATGGAATTTTAACATAAATAAACAACCCAAGGGATCCAAACTCTAACCCTATAAGATGAAGTGAAAAAATTGTTGTAAACCTTTTCATGGTTAGTTGGTGCATCAACTTTCCAAGGGTACCACTTTGGCATACAATTTTTGTTTCGAGATAAAATAGCATGTTTGGTTGTGCAGAAAGCATGCCACGCCAAATCCCTTGCCCCCAAAATTTCCAAAATGACATTTGGGGAAACTAAATAGTCCTAGAAGTTTGGGACTCAAGAAACTATGGAAAAACTACCAAAAGGATAGAGAATTGTTGAGTAAGTGGAAGAGGTGGTGTAGAATTTTGTAGAATTTTTCTACAAATCAGCTAGCTCTGATACCATGTAAAATTTTTGTATATTTTTTCTACAAATCAATTATCTCTGATACCATGTAGAATTTTTTCTACAAATCAGCTAGCTTTGATACCATGTAGAACTTTTTCTACAAATCAGGTAGCTCCGATACCATGTAGAAATTCCCACTATAGATCACCTGGTAATGCAATGTACTAAAGCAAAACACTTGATATACTTCTACAAACAATTTAGCAGAAGCTTAATCAACAATGAGCATCATCAGTAAGAACACATATAACTGATAAGAAGGAATTAATCACACATAACAATGAAAAATTTACCCGGGGAAAGCACTTGCCTAAAACCCCATCTTTGTATTATCATACAAGTGGAAATATAGTCCGGATCACACAAAGCCTTAGCTCGGAACCTATCCATCTCTCAGTACAATCCCTCTCTGCTCGTAGACAGTCAAAGGCTTCTCACAAACCTTCTCCTCTACCCTCCAAGCCTCCTATTTCCTTATCCAATTTCCTTGGGGTCTAGTGCTGCAACCTATGTGAATTAAAAAAGGCCTCTTCACACACTCACTAAATTCTAATATAACTACACAAACTTGAAGGAGAGAAATCCTCATCATGGATGAGCTTCCTTTATAAGAAAAATATTCATCCAAATAATAGTACATTGTCCCTTCTCTGATGTCAACTGGGTCTTTGTCTGAATTGACATGCATCAATTATCCATGAGAGAATGCTCGATTATCTGAAAATAACAGTTGTCACATGCATGCAAGCATCAACAGATTATATCTCATAAATTTAACAACTTCTTAAATTAATCTAACTAAGCTTGACTAAGTTAAACTAAGTCAACTGGTCCTCTCAATATTGAACTCATCCTTGATTCATCAATCAGTGGAGCAAATCAAGGATATATTCCCCAATCAGTTGAGAAATTATTGAATGTTTTCACAAAGGCTTCAAGCTTGATTTTCCTTAACTAATTAACTCATGGAGAATTAATTAATTAATATTCAAATTGCTGGTAAGATCGAATTCAAATTTTACTTCCTATTTTAGACTAGGGATTGTCTAAAATTAGGAATCCAACTTGAACTGCTAAAAATAGAACTTCTATTTTTAGTACTTCCATTTTTCATTCCTTGTTGCCCAATCCAACACTTTTTCCCAAACTACTATTTTTAGCAGTGCTATTTTTAGCACTTCTATTTTTAGCAATTTCTTGTTACTAATTTTCAACACTCCCTCTCAACAAGAAAGGCTTCCTCTCAAACTCGATCCTCTAACTCAGGAATGTTCTGCATGCAACACATCTACCAAGTGCAGTTGCTCTAGCAACACTCAAAACAAAAAGGAACTCCCAACTGACCACTCTATTGGGCTAGAAACATACTCTGATGCTAAATCTCTACCTACTATTGACAAGTGCTCCCTCTCTAACATCTACGCTACTGCAACATCTCCATGCATCTCACACCATTGCACACCTCTCTATGCCACCTAGCACTGTGCAACACACTTGTGCCTCTCGCATTGTTGTATCATGCATGGTATGCACTGTCCTAGGATTCCCTACACTATAGCTCTCTCTTCCACTCCATTCGCATTTGTCTCTACCCAATCAGTCAATTCCTACTACTCAACATCAAGGCTCCCGTAGCAAGGTGTCCTCGAAGAGGTTGGGTACCCCAAGGATCCTGCCCCTCTTCCTTGGGACAATCACTCCACATCACCCCAGCTCCTACTTAGAGGTATGGCTGCATGTGATCCCTCTGCCCACCTAGCTTGAAGTTTCCCCTTATTGGAGGTCTTTGCATGAGTAGATGTCTCTTATCGATCTCCTCTCAGCTTCTCTAGTTGTGGCTCCTCCACAATCGTCTAAGACTTCTTCTGGCATTGCATATTGAGAGTTAGTTTACTCTCCCTCTCAAACACTAAGTATCTAACCTTTGCTTTTCTCCTCAAGGCTTTGCATGCATCTTGTACCTCAAGTGCATACAAGTTCTTTGCTAGCACACCAATCTATTTCCACTTTCCCACTGTCACGAAATTTTCTAGAAAAAGAGTTGATTTTAAATCAACGATATCTCCCTCATCCGAACTTCGATTCAGCTGATCTTTTTCTTTTTTTTTGAGTATTTTTCCGCATGGAATCCAAATATGCTATTATTTTCTAAAAATTTTGTAAATAAATTTTCAGATCTGCTATGCAAATTCTCAGCCCAAAAACCAAAACTTTGAAATCTCCTCTAGTATATTGTTCTTCCTTGATCACCTGTGCTCTGATACCCTATAGAACTTTATAGAGTTTTCTACAAATCAGCTAGCTTTGATACCATGAAGAATTTTTGTAGAATTTTTCTCCAAATCAGCTAGCTTTGATACCATGTAGAACTTTTTCTAGAAATCAGCTAGCTCTGATACCATGTCGAAATTCACACTGTAGATCACCTCGTAATGCAATGTACTAAAGCAAAACAGTTGATCTACTTCTATAGACAATTTAGTGGAAGCTTAATCAACCATCAACATCATCAATAAGAACACATATAACTGATAAGAAGGAATCAATCACACATAACAAAGAAGAATTTACCCAGGGAAAGCACCTTCCTAAAACCCCATCCCTGTATTATCATACAAGTGGAAATATAGTCCGATTACACAAAGCCTTAGCTTAGAAGCTATCTAGCTCTTAGTGCAATCCCTCTGCTACTCATAGATAGTCAAAGGCCTCTCCCAAACCTTCTACTCTTCCCTCCAAGCATCCTATTTCCTTGTGTAGTTTCCTTGGTGTCTAGTGCTACCACTTGTGTGAATTGGCCTCTACACAATACATTATGTAGGGCATGGTTGATAGGAGGTCGAGTCACATGGTGGAAATATCCCCTTTGCACGGGGTTTAGGGTAGTGCCCCAATTTTTATTTTTATTTTCGTGGGTGCATTCATCATTGGGAAGACCCACTTGTGGTGGGGTGGACACACCCATGATTTCTCACATGGTTTTGTGTATGATGGGTTTTCCCATGGTTTTGTACATCTAGTCAAAGGAACTATGATTATGTTGTAATTTAGGGTTAATGGATTGGCAGTTTTATGAATGCTTTGGAATGTATATAATTTATTGTAACATTGAAAGGAATATAATGAAAATTAATCTAGATTTCCCAGTTTTGGGTTCGAGGAGAGAAATATCTATGTATAATTTATATTCTCGCCATTGTATATTTTTTCTCATTATAAGGAATTCATTTGTAGGTATTATCTACATAGGGTTAAAACCTTCAGCTAAGAATGGAGTGTGAAGAGGTGTCCAAACTTATGTTGGAGCAAATTTTAATTCTATTTATGAAAGAGGACAATGAGAACCTTCTTCTCCCAATCATGTAAGATGAAATATGGAATATTTTGAGCTCCTTTGACCCTGAGAAGGCACTAGAACTATATTTTTTCTCTATCTATTCCTATAAAATAATTTAACACATCATGAAATATGATATTTGTAAAATGATCAATTTACCTTTAGACTAGACAAAATTTGGGGGGGGGTGAGTATCAACTCTTGCTTCCTAACTCTTGTACCCAAAGAGATAAAACATTCCTTCTTTTCAATATTTACACATATATCCTTTTAAATTGTTCCTTATAAAATTCTCTCACAATTAATTTCCTCTAAACTTAAAATTTTTCTCCCGAAACTAATTTTTAAGAACCAAGAGAGGTTTGCTTAAAATTAGATTCTTATAGAAAATATATTGGTACAATAAGATATCCACTTTAGCCAAAGTCGAAAGAGAGAAGGGGATGATTATACATGCTAAATATGGAAAATTGCTTTGATTGGATTAATCATAGAATTTTGTATGAAGTTATGAGAAAATTTGGCTTTATGAGCATTTTCTCAAGTGGATCTCCTCTGGTAGACATGGACCTTTGAACTCTCCATTAGTACATGGTAGTTTAAATAGATTCTTCAAAGACAACAAGGGATTTAGATGGGGGGTGATTCTTTTCTCTCATGCTTTTTATATTAATTGCTTAACAATTAATCATGAATTTAATATTTTAGAGAAGGAATACATATCCACCTAGGAATATATTAATAAAAGGCATAGAAAGAATTAATGATTCGTAGCTTTTGAATGATACTTTAGTTATCAGGGGCATGTCAATCATGACTTTCTCAAGGTATATTCTTCTTTTGGATAATTTTATTGTATGTTTGGGTGTATCTATTAATAATGAGTAGAGACACATGTACACATGGAATATTAATATGTAGGTCTAAGGCTAGCTTCTAAGAATTTTTGGATTTCCTATGCAATATGTATGTAAGGAATTTAATTACCTCAGCATGCCCATAAGTCTGAAGTCCTTTCACCATTTATCTTGGAGCCCACTTCTTTCAAATTTCAGGGGAAAGTTTGTAAAATGGGTTGTAAATTGGCTCAATCTAGTTGCGTGGGTTATGTTAATGAACTAAATCTTATATGTGTTAGGGTAAATTTGACTTGGTGAAGGAAACAAATCTGTTAGGTTCACAGTGGTGCTTCCGGCCACATTGTTTTTGTGACCTATGGTATTAGATACCATGGATTACATGTCATGACACCTTTAAAATGATTGGTGATTATCCATTATAAAGTTGCTAAGTTGAATGATGGGCTCACTTGGTTAGGACAACATGTTGGATGAGTTGACTACTTTTAAGTCATGGCATGATTACTTTTAAGGAATCAAATAATAATAGATCTATTGTTGGTTGGCTTTTCCCTAATTTAGGTTTTCTCAAATAAATCATGGCGTGCATGGTTTATTGCCATTGTTGTTGTGTATGATTATTATTATTAATTTTCTTGTAGTTTTTTTTCTTATAGTTTTCTCTTTCATTATTTAATTCATCACTTCTTGCACCAATGAGGGCTTGCTTAGTGATGGCCAAAGAAATATATAAATTTCTTCAGCCAGGAGGTAAATCTAATACTAAAAATTTCCACCTTGTTAAGTGGATTACAGTTTGAACTCCAAAAATTCAAGGATTGCTCATATAAAGGTTGATATTAGACCATGATGACCAGTATAAATAGGTAATCCTATAGGAAAGACTTTAATTGAGAAATAAATTCATGTTTAGATCATCCTTTATACTCCAATCGAGGTTCTCTAATTTCGAGGGTTCTTGTTTCAACCCTCCCTCTAACTAGGTTGCATCTCCCTTGGATCTTTTAGAATGGAAATATTATTAATTTATGGGAAAATGGAACTATGGGGCATGTTGGGGGTGACCATAATTTCTTCCCAATTTGAGAATGGTTGGTTGGATTGGGAAATTTTCCTTGGTTGATATATCTTCTTAGTATATGAACAAGAATTGGTAGAAATGGGATTTTGGGGAGGTGCCTAAGAACATAGAGTAGCTAATAAGGAATCTAGAATTGCAATTTACAAGGTTCATTCCAATACATCAAGTGGAGGTTGATTCTATGTTTGTGGGTTGTTGTAGTACTCAGTTATTTTTTTCATATAATCCATCTCTACTCGAATCGTATCTCCCCTAAAAAAAGGATCTAGGAAAATAAATGGTGTTCAAATGTCTTACCAAACGTGAATAGCTTTTTCTAGACTCTTCCTCAAAACATTTTAATAGTAGTGAACCTCAGAAAAGGAGGAATCCATTGTCCCTCATTTTCATTATTCCATGAAAATAGTGAATCAATTAGCCATTCATTTATTGAATGCATGTTTACTAAATCGATGTGGGAATATACTTTATATACAATAACTTTGATATGGAAATGGCCGACTCATAACTTAAAAATTTTTAAGCCTAGGAGAAATTGTATTTGGGAAATTTTAGGGGAAGTGAAATTTCAAAAGCGTTTTGGGTAGTTGTATCAAAATTTCTATATTGGAAAATTTGGATGGCCGAGAACAAGGGCATTTTCCATGATGAAAATATCCAGCCTTAGGTGGTATCAACTCTTGTAACATCCTTAATATATAATCATATGAATTCTAAATTAGTAAAAGTTCATGTTTCACAATAGCTAGCTAGGATGGAAAAAGTTTGGTTAGCAAGCCTGAACTTTCATTCTTCGTCGCCCTTTATTTTTCCTGAAAAAGATAGTTAAAAATTTAGGTCAATTGTAGAGAATGATAGTCAATGGTTTTCTTCTTAGACTAATCACATTATTTACTTTTATGGATCTTCAAAAATAACCCTTTCGTGGTAGGAATGGCTAGTTGAACTCTCCTATGCAAGGCGTTTAGGAATAGAAATATATAATAAGGCTAAATATTATTATCACATTTTAATCATTGTGGGGCATCATAAATATATTATCTAGCATCTTCGCAAGGGAGCTAACATAGTATATGTAACATTAAACTCCATTTTTCAAACATTAATGTTCTCCTTCATTAAAGTATAAAATTATTTGTGTTTCATATGCTGAAGCATGACAACCGATATGTTGATCAAATGGAAAATATGTGAATTAACAAGGACCTAGATTTGTCATGAATGAGAATGTATGATTTTTTCTAATACCATAATATTTATAGCTAGTGACATAATATCTGGGTTGTGAAGGAAACACGTGTTCATATTTGGCAAGTTCTAGTAAGCATATGTGTTAAGGGATGTATACTTTATTCCATATGAGGATCATCACATTCAATGGGATCATAGTTATGGGAATATACAACTAGTTATGTCTATAGAATATGTGACATGGGAAGTAATTATGGCGAGGAAAGGATGGGATTAGCACAATCCTTCCTTTAATATACTTTGGATAACAATGAATTATGTTTCTTTTGATATGTCACACCCATTTTCAATAGTGGAAGAGTGATGGAACAAGGTTTACAATACTCTCATCGAATAGTTTGAGGTCGATTTGGCTCCCATGAGAGAGGTCAATATTAGTTATAGGAAGGAGGCTCTTGCAGATGTTTTTATGATTTTGATGCCATATGGTTCATTCAAAGTCATGTTAAGGAATCAGATGGAACGTGAATGTTCATGGTATCTGCTGTGTAAATATGTATGTGAATACATCATTCAGTTGAATTTGTTGGTTGTTGGGTTGTTCCATTATTAGAACCTTCTTGGGAATGTGAAGATGAGATATTCAGGAAAATTCCTACCTCTGAAATTAGTAAGGGCTCAACATCTAACTACTCCATCATGGTGGGTGGTAGACTTGGTTGAGGAAGAAATGGGTGTGCCTTGATGAGAGATACAATTGAATATAGGAATGGTTAGAGGTGTTGGTGAATGGGAGAGTATTTTAATGAGACTGAGGTGGAACAACAACTAGAATATCAAATCATAGATGTTGAATTCAATGTAGATGGGGGTGCAGTGCAAGGAGATTAGCAATACGAGAATATTTAGTTGTAGACTAATATTATAAAATTGAAAATAAGACACAAGAAAATGTTATTTAGTTTGAACTTCATAATGGGAATGGTTTTAGACATAGCACCCAATTTAGGAGGATGAATTATGAAATTGCTGGCCTACATCCACAACTTGACGATCTTTAGATAAACATGGATGAAAATCATCAAGTATTGTTTCCTTTTGGTAACTCTATCGACAATAGTGTGTTCAAAGTTCCTAATCTAAATTCATCTATTACTGTTTAGGATGTTGAATACTTTCATAATGCTATTACATCTAAAAATAAATGACAATTAATATGTGCAAGTTAAGCATTGTAATATATTAGGCACCTTTTGAAAGATATATCCCTTTATATGTTTTGTAAAAGTTGTAAACTCGACAACATTCCTTTTAAATTATGAAACAAAATAAGGAAAAATTCCAACAGTGGATAATAAAAATACTTTGTGATTTTAGTATTGTTATTTGTAATGTAATAATTAAGGGAGGGTGTTGAAGACAATGGTTCCATTAATTAAATATGTTTGTATTTGAATTGGTTTGTAGTTGGTTTGGGTTGTTGGAGAATGTTGAGATATTCTCTGAACTAGAATCACCCATATGAGAATTACATGGATCTCATCCCAAATATATATATGTGTCATATTTGTAATTCAATGTGTAAGAAAATATTTTTTGCTGTGAATTTTTTTTATCGTTGTTGAAATCCCTCACTAACATTGTACATGTGTCTAGGTGTAATTCCCATTGTAAATTTTATTCATTTTCCATTTGTGGAATTGGAGGTGGATATGTTTTGAGCCATCGTGGCCACATAAATTATGTTGGTGAAGGCATTGCCATGGAGTTAGAATGCGAAAACCATCATGGAGTACATCAATCCATCATCGTGGTAGTGGAAGAACTCTTAGAATTCACGAGTTTAAATATGCTCCTTTCCACCTACAAAAGAATAGTTAGTAGTTATCTTTAGTGAGGAATGTGGTATGGAAATGGTGTAGTCAATTGATTTATTATCCATGATGATGAAAAAGTAAAATTTTGATACAATATATTACATTTATATTTCCTTAAATGAGATCAAAGATCTCAATGATTGAGATTGTTTGTTCTAATTCTTACTACTCATTTGCATAAAATAATCAAGTACATCAATATATAGACATCAAGATTTTTACAACTATATAAACTATATTCACATTCTACAAAAATGGCAACTGTCATATCCCTCTAATTTCAACTAATTAGATGAGTCTAATTATGAATTCCTACCAATTTATTGACCCATATTTTACTCTAATATATGTCATAATTTCTGGACAACTGACTCAATTAAGCATCATATTCAACACGTTCCCCTAAAGTTTCTTACATAATAAAAAATTTCTTTGGTAATGCTTTGGTGAATATATCAGCAAGCCAGTATGTTTGAATTTAATTCTATACCCAATTGGTTGTGAAAGTCCATAGGGAATAGAAAGTTTTCAAAATTCAATATTTTATGATTGAGAGGCTCTAGAACTTGATCTAAGGGTTAGGGTTTTGACATTGGGCACCATGGTAGGACGTGCAGGGAGGAGTGATGCTCCCTCCTACAGTCAAGTAGTTACAAATAGAAGTAAGGATGCTAAAAATCAATGTTTCAAGAAACCGTTGGAGAAGACAACAGGGGCAAGTAACACGGACATACTGGAAGGAAACAAGACTCATGAATAGGAAGGGGATCAGCTTGAATCCACTAAGGAAAAGGATAAAGTGGGCAGCAATCAAAAACCCACTTCTATAAAGACAAATAGGGCCTGCAAGCCTAAGTTGAACATCAATCCTCGGGTCATCTTGAGCAACCCAGTGATTGAAGTGCATAGGGATCATATGACGGAACATGTGGCCATATGCAAATTCACGGGGATATGGCCAATGGAGAGGGCACTTCATGTATGGATAAGGAGCCATTGGAAGCCAAAGGGGGAAATACACCTTCATCTAGGATCCAAGGGCTTCTTCACAGTAGTATTCACAAGCCTATAGGATAAAGACAAAGTGGTCGAAGGAGAACCATATTTCTATGTTGTGTCAGGCCTCTACATGCAGCCATGGATGATGAAATTTGTTTTGGAACGTGAGACATTTACATCGGTAGCAATATGGATCAGATTATACTCCCTTCGTCTGGATTATTGGATACTAGAATCTCTGAAAAGAATAGGCAACAAACTGGGGCATTTTCTAAAGATCTCAGATGTGACTCTGAAAGGAAAATACACCTCCTTCACCCGAATATGTGTGGAAATGGACTTATCTAGAGCACTTTCAGACATGATAATTTTAGAAGTATATGATGAAGAATGGGTACAAGCGGTGGACTATGAGCACATCCCATTTAGGTGCTGCAAATGCCATCAGCATGTGAATCTATATAGAGACTACTCAGCAAACATCATGGAGAGAAATGTGAAAACCATGGTGGATAAAAATATTGAGGTTTTTACCAAGGTTGGGGGCAAATGGAAAGGCATAAAGAGGCCGCAAAAGAATATCAATGAGGAAAACCAACTGAGCCATAATAGCTTCAAGATCCTAGAAGAAGAAGGAAACAATGAAACAAACTAGGAAATGGAGAACGTTATCACTGAGAAGGAAAGGTATGAAAGCGTGGAAGATATCATAGAAATGATGATGGAGATAAATAAGTACCATGAGATGACTCCAAGTGAGGCAAGAATGGAGGACCATGAACTACAGGAGATTCTACATAGGGAAAATATTGATCTAGAAAAATTTATGGAACAAGGAATGACCAAAGTTGTGGACTCCCTGCCAAAAGAGGAATATGACAAGGTTCAAAAGCTCTTCCTATGGATATCACAATCGAAGGGAACTAGATTCCAAATAAATCATGAAAGCCAAGACATAGAGGGGTCAAAATGATGGAGGAGACACAAGCACAATCTCCAAACAACCCAGGCAAGAAAAGAGGAAGAAAAGGACAGAAGGAGTTGTTGAATGAATGTGGGAAACTATTGATTAGCTCAGGTAAGATGAAAGAGCTTACCAGTTACTACTTTACTAATCTTTCTTAATGAAGCTCACAACCTAGAATATTAGAGGCATACGAAATAGAAGGAAACAAAGAAATCTCAGCAATAGAATAAAAGAAGAAAAATCAGATATCGTTTTTATTCTGGAGACAAAATGTTTAATGGATAAGATTAGAGAAATACATAATAAATGTCTAATCAAATATAAGTATCTAGAGGTTAAAGAAAAAACTCAGCGAGGGGGATTCTTACGCTGTGGGATCCACAAAAATTTGGAATCCTTGATGTTGAGGCATATAGGAACTATCTTTCTCTAGTATGACAAAATTTAGAGGATAAGGAGATATACATGATCACAAATGTCTATGGCCCTCAAGAGCAAGAAGACAAATTTAAGCTTCTCACCACCCTTGAGGAACTGAGAGCAAGATACCCTAATATGCCCTGGATCATTGTAGGAGATTTCAATATGATAATATCTCTTATAGAGAAAAAAGGGGGTAGCAAGAAACTAGGCAGAGACTCCATGGTTTTCGAGAACTTCATAATGAACATGGAGTTAGTGGACATAGAAACAATAAATGGGACCTTCACGTGGAACAATAAGAGGGAAGGGGCTTCACAAGTCACCTTTAAACTAGATAGATTTATTATCTCAGAGCACCTCTTTCTCTCAGGCCCTGCCATGACAGCTTATATTCTTCCCTTTGGAGGTTCAGATCATTGGCCTATATAGTTGGAAGCCACTTTTACGGGTACAACAAGAAACAAACCTTTCGGGTTTGAGAATTCCTGATTCTATCACCCTGAATTCAACAGTAATATTGAAAAATGGTGGAAAGATGATCTAAACATTCAAGGCACTAGAATGTTCCTGCTCCAACAGAAACTAAAACATATCAAATTCAAGCTTAAAGGTTAGAATAAAAAGGAATTTGGAAATATCTTCAAAGCCAAAAGAGAAGTTGAGCAGAAACTCTAGGAAATCAATCAGATCAACATCATAGAGTGCTTTATCGAGGAGCAGAAAAATATAGTTGATTCTTTGTTAGAGGAATGCGAAGCTTAATGCTTGCAAGATGAGATTTTCTGGAGACAGAATTCAAGGATACAGTGGATTAGACAGGGAGAAAGAAACATGAAGTTCTTTCACAAATCCACCATGGATCATAGGGCACACAACATAATTACAAAGCTCAAAGACTCTCAAGGGAGAGAAATTGTCTCTCACAAAGACATGGAATCTCTCGTTGTACAACATTTCCTTAGTATTGCAGAGGAGCCTCTGAAGGACAGATCCAGGTTCATCAATCATTTCACTCAGTACATCCCTCAATTGGTCACCAGAGAAGACAACCATAATCTTAACAAGTCAGTGTTAGAAGAGGAGGTCAGTGAGGTGATCAATGAAATGCAAAATGGAAAAGCTCCAGGCCCTCAACGGTTTAATGTAGACTTCTTCAAATCATGTTGGAAAATAGTCAAAGAGGATATCCTTGAGGTGGCGAAAGACTCAAGAAGGTCCAAAAAGGTTCTGAAGGCATTTAATGCTTCTTTCATAGATTTAATCCCAAAAAAGGAAAATGCTATGACTCCGGATGGCTTCAAACCCATAGCCTTATGTAATGTGGTGTATAAAATTATTTCCAAGGTGATCACTAATATATTGAAGCCCCTTTTACCAACCCTCATCTTAGAGGAGAAAATAGGCTATGTGGAAGGAAGATAGATCCTCAATAATATCATCCAAGCTCATGAGCTAGCACACTCTCTCAAAAGCAGCAAACAAGATGGTATGGTCATTCAATTAGACCTAGAAAATTCTTATGACAAGCTAAGATGGTCTTACATAAGGGCAGTTCTAAGAGCCTATGGCTTTGACCAAAACTGGATAAGATGGGTCATGCCACTAGTTACCACAACTAGTTTCTCCATCTTGCTTAATGGTGCTCCTCCAAGACTCTTCACACCCTCCATAGGTCTCAGACAAGGGGATATGCTCTCACCCTTCCTCTTTGTTCTCATGATGGAATGGTTAGGCAGAGTGATTAAAATGGCAAATGCTAAAGGAAGAATCCACGACATCAAGCTCACCTTGGATGGAGCGGAAAACACACATCAACAATTTGTGGATGATGCAATGTTACAGGACATACCCATAGTCAAGGAAGCCAAAATGATCAAACATATTTTGAATGAATTTGCTATGGTCGTTGGCACAGAGATAAGCCTCAACAAATCAAAAGTGTTTTTTCTTTAACATTGACATTGATATTCAAAGAAATATCACCAGAATTCTTGGGTTTCAAAGGAACCAACTACCTTCCAAGTACCTGGGCATACCTCTCACTGATAAACCTCTTTGCAAGGAAGTGTGGGAGCCAATTATAAATAAACTGCAGGACAACATCCAAAAATGGACATGCAGGTCTTTAAACTTGGTGGGGCACCTTGTGCTCACATAGGATGTCCTGCAGGCCATTCCTATATTCATGTTCTCAACTCTTCCTATGCTTAAAGGAGTTAAGCAACAAATCAAGAGCATACAAAGGGAATTTCTATGGGGTAGAGGAGAAGAGAAAGAGAAATGGGCTTTAGTAGCCTGGGACAATATCTACAAACCCAGGAGCCACTGTGGCTTGGGGCTTCATGATCCTGAAACCATCAGTAAAGGTTCAGGAGCTAAACGCTAGTGGAGGTGGATTAAGGAATTGACAACTCCCTAGGCTAAGCTTTGGAAACAAAAATATGCCAAGAATTGGCGGGAGAAAGATCACATTAGAATGGTAGGGAACATTAAGGGCTCCCACATTTGGAACCTTGCTTGGGAAAATAAAGGTATTGTTTAGCAACATAGTTTTTGGGAAATTCGTGCTGGGAACCTAGAATGATTTTGGGAGGACAAATGGTAGTAGGAACCCAACTTGTATTAGGATGAATTAGCAACTCTCAAGAATGACACAGAAAACAAAGGTCTACTTATGGTAAAAGACATATCGGACCAGGAAAGGAACAATGGAAAATGGAGAACTTGGAAGGATCTAGGCCACATTTAAGAGAGTCCTATGAGGGCCCAGGCAGACTCTCTTACACAAGATCTAGAGAAAGAAGGATTCTAGTTTCCTCCTTTCCTGACCAACTAAGATGGGGAAAGAACACCGAAGGAAACTTTAACATCAAAGAAGCTAAACAAGTAGTAACAGGATATAACTATCTAAATCCTGTTCAAGTTTGGAAGAATCTTTGGCAAAGCCCCCACTAGATGAAAATAAAATTATTTATTTGGCTAGTTCATTAAAGGAAAATTTTAAATTGGGAGAATCTCTTGAAAAAAGGCTTCACTGGACCATCCAAATTTTCCCTTTGTGGCTCACAAGAGGAGACGATGGATCACCTTCTCAACCTCTGCCCCTTCACCTCCATAGTGTGGGAATTGGTGGCCGCAATCTTAGGCACATTGATAGGAATAGACTCAACATCTCCAACACTTCGAAGAATTGCAGGAAAAAAATTCTCAAGGATGAAATTATTAATAAAGCCTAGACCATAGCTCCAGGCATTGTCATCCAGAATGTTTGGAAAGAGCACAATAGTTGGATGTTCAAGAACAAAGCAAGCAAGCCACAACACATAATTGACCAAATCTTAAGGCAGCTCAAAGACACAATCAATAGCTTGTTGGGGACACCTCCTAAGTGTTAACACTCAGGTTGTTCCCTGCTTCCCAAAGGGAATACGGTCGAGGTAACCACTGACCAATCTTTTGGCTACAGGTCCTAGCCTACCTGCAACCAGAGAGGGCTCTCTCTTTATAATTTAGCTTTGTTTGATGAATATTTTTAGGCTAGTTATGGTGTACTGTTTTGTTTGAATTTGGTGGGTTGGTGAATCCAGACAGAATTGAGGTGTAGATCATGGAACAGTCTAGTCCATTGGGCAATGGAGTTGAGGTATTTGTGCTGCTGAAAGTAGATTTATGAAGGCAGAGTGTTGCTGCAGAGCCAGATAGGCATATGTGAAGCAATTTACCAGATTTTTTGATGAAATTATGGAATTAGTGAGTGAAAGGCAGTTAAGAATATTCCACTATGCTAACAAAGAAAAATGAAAGTATTGCTTAAGAGCAGTTAAGAATTCTTAAACAATATTCACCATGACAGAATTAGTTTAGACATGAGCAATCAAGAATTCATATCCATGGCTAATTCAGAAGAAAACATATTTAGAAATAGAGATTGAGCATAGGGTGTTCAAAACAAATCCTAGGCTATTCTTTTTCTCTATTTACTAAGATTGTGAAAACATAAGAGTTAGGGAAAACACAGAAAACACATACACAGTTCATAGAAACTTATTGCTCCAGCAAATGACACAGGAATTCTGCAATAAAACAGAGCTATTCATTTCCATCTTCAGACAACATAAGAACCAGAAATCTCCACCAGTAATTTGTATTATCAAAATGTCTCAGAAATACAATAGAGCTCTTCAGAAAGAATTGCACTACAACCCACCCTCAATACGTTATCTGAGGGGATATATATACAAAAATAGGGTACAAAATATCTCAGCAGAGAGTTATTGTGCAGTAAATTGCACCACCAACTCTCTTACAAAAAGTAAATGAAAACATAAATATAACATTTAATGCTGAGATGGCCGCTATCTTTCTATCAGATAGCTTTTGAATTTATGGCTCTGGAAAGTGGGTTGTAGTTGTGCCTTTAACTCTTCGTTAATTGAGCCTATTGTCTGGTGCGCTGGTGAGTCACTTGTACGGATGCTCCCTGTGATACCTGTGTGCTGATCTGTCTACTCACCTGTACCGTGACTCAAAACTTGATTTTCTCAAAAAAGGAAATAACATAGTAGCATTATCTGGGAAGAATTTCCAGCATTTCCTTCCACCAATCAGCTGGAAGTAGCTGATGCCTCCTTATTTTCACCAATGTTTCATCTGCCTCTGTATATCTGTAGAAGTTTGGAGGCACTTCAAATAGATGATTTATTTCATGTTCAATAAAGAACAGATTTTCCAACTTGTCATACAGAGACTGCCCAGAGGGAGGCCCTACTTCTTCTGTGGAGCTGCTACATGCTGTTCTCTGATTTTCAACATAATTGTTGATTCTTGTCATATACTGATTATATGACAGCAGTTGTCCTATGCCTGTCACTAGGCTTGGCAGTCCTTTATCCTGTAATATGGTCATCTTTGCCCTGAATTCATCAATCTCTGCTTTCATTTCCTGACATTTTCTCTCCAGTGTTTGAGTAAAATTCCTTAAGATTAACAACTTTTTAGCTGTCAGGATGGTTTCTGTTCTGCTGTTTATTTCCAAAGCTGCCAGTTCCTCTCTAGTGCGGTTATTGAGGAAATGTATCATTTTGGTGGCCTGCTCGGGCATTATTCCCAGTGCTGTCCTGGCTCTTTGTATTTCCACAAGAGCCATACCTATCAGCTCAACATGCTTATAAATTCCCTGAATTGACCTCCATTGGTCCTATATTGATTGGCACACTTTGGCCCAAATTATCTTTTTTATTTCTGCTAGGGTTTTACCTAACAGCAATTCATTTTCCAGAGTTTTTACTTTGGCCTCTAAGGCCTTTATTTCTCTTTGTTTCTCTGCTACTGTCATCTTTGATTTATCATAACTGGTCTCCAGCTTGGCCAGTCTATCCTTGGCATCATTTATTTCAGTTACTTGAGTCTCAAGCTCTTTAACAGCTTTCATCAAGTCCTCCATGCTCATGCTGGATTCTGTTGCTGTTGTTGCTTCTGCTGTTGCTCCTATTGCTGATGTAGCTGTGGTAGGTGCTGGAATAGCAGGAGGGACTGCTCCTGCTTGTGTGGGAGGAGCAGGTCCAAGAGTTGTTGATGTTTGAGGGGGCTGGGAGGCTGACTCCCCTTGCTTGTCCTGTAGTGCTTTCTCTAATTCTGCTTCCATTTGTAATATTCTTTGGTTCATTACCAAAAGCAGCTCCATAGCATCATCTACTTGCTTTTCTTGTGCAAGTTCTGTTGTTTGAGGGTGAATGGTAGGAGGCAATTTTGCCTACCTTCTTAGTGCAGCAATGTCATCTTCTTTCTTCTTCATGAGGGCTCTAACACCCTTTGGATCCTTTGGGTCATGTCCCAAGTCAATTATTATGTCTTCTAGAGTCTTTATCCTGTTGTCCTTTGCAGAGGAAGACAACCTTTCCAAATCAAGCTGTGTGTTTGTATTCTTCAGGGCTTCTTTAAGCTGACTAGCCACCATTGACCTGTCTGCAAGTGTTGCATACACCATTTCCCCAGTCTGTTTGTGTAGCTCAATCTAATCCATGGGGTGTATGTCTTTGGAAAATACCTCCAAGTTTGTTCTATAGTAATCTACAGGGGTCTTGGGATGTGGGACTTTAGGCTTCAAATGAGTGAAGATCATTTTTTCCTCCTTCAGATCATAGGCAGCCATCAATATTTGTTTTTTGGCTAGAGTTGTCTTCAAGAATTGCTCATAGAGATGCACTCTTACCAATTCATTCTATGCCTTGATCTCTATGAAGCCTTCTTTGATTGCAGATAGTTTCTTGCCCTGTTGTCTTGAGGAGGATACTTCTGTGGTGTGTTGTAGGGCCTGTTCTAGCTGAAATGAGCTAGTGGCAGTCTGCTGGCTTGTTTGCCTTTCTCTGCTGTGGCTTTCTGCCCGTTCCTCACTGATATCTCCTTCTTCTGTTTCAGGGTCAATCCTCGGCCTCTTGGCTTCTGGTTGCTGTGATGACCCTATTGGAGGTGTGATCTCCCCTCTATCTCTCTTTTTTCCTCTCTCCTCATAGAGAGGAGTTTGCAAAACTGGGATTTGTGGTTGTTCAGTTTGCTCTGAAGGGGCTTGCCCTGACTGCTGATCCTTTGATGTGCTGGGCTGCCCTGTCTCTGCCTGTTGCTGTTCATCCATTTTTTCTTTCCCCTTTGCTGTAGTTGTTGTTGCAGGAGCTTGCTGGGTGTCCTGTGCAACTGGAGCAGTAGAAGTGCCTTCTCCTACTTGAACTGGTTGTTTGAAGAAGACCTGTTGACAAGAATCCAAGTCAAGAGTTTGTTCCAGATCTTTGACAGTCTGCTCCAATCTTTCTTCTTGAGTCAATTCCTCTACTATTGATTCAGGTACCCATTCATCTTGGTTGGTAAAGTGTTGTATTTGTGGGTATGGGCAATGCTTATACGCTAGCAGCCTATACTTGACCCTCCTAGCACTGATGAAACCTTCAGGGTCATAAGGGACCCACCAGAAGCTTCGTTTGAGTTTGAGCTGTTGCCCCAGTATTTGATCAGCTTCTTGCCAACCATCCTTTTTATTCATGACAAATGGGCCTAGGTGGTCTCTGAACTTTAGGTTGGCTTTCTTCTTGGCACTGTGGAAGTGTGTCAGATCAGAGTTTAGAAGTTGTCTATAGTATTCCAGGGAAAACAACCTCATAGTCACATATTTTGGGAGCCTGTAGGGACAGAGCTCACAACCATAGATTCTGATGACTGTGTGATTTTGGTATAAGTACCAATCACCTATTTTGTAACTCCTGGATAGCTGCAAGATTTTCTAGATATCCTTGGACAATCTGGCAGGAGGAGTCCGCTTTAAGAGGCATGTAACTGGATATACAAATTGGTCAATAAATTCACAATATGAGTAGGGGGAATTCTGGACTTGGTGGAAGACTGAAGACTAGAAGATAACATGCCTCCTCTCACCCTGTGAGTCTAGCTTCTTGATTGGGCACTGGAAGCAGTCTGTTTGGTAGTACATGAATAGGTGATATATGTATGATGAATACTTAAATATTGCCTCTCTATTCAATCTTAACAATTTGTCATGTATCTTATTGGCAATATATTTGGCATAATTGTACTTCATACCAGGGGGCTTCTCAAGGCTATATGAAAACAACATGACTAGCATAGTTTCATCAACATGTTCATTTGTAGTGAACCCCAGCACAGCGGTTAGCATATCCACCAGAAGCTTGCCTACCTCATTGAAATCTGCATAAGAAAAAGGAGGTGGCCCAGAAGGTTGGCAGTCTGCCTTCATGAATTTCCTGGCTATTGCAGCTATGTTTGTGCTAGAGAGCTTGGAGCCCTCATCCAGCAAGTACTTAATGGAGAAGGGGTATAGCAGTTGGGTTTGCTTGTAGTTCAGTATTTGGTTGATGGAATTTGGTGTTATGTAGAAGAGGATGCTCCCAGATGGAGACTTCACAGCTCTGAGCTTCTGGTCATAGTTTTCTGCACAGAGGTGAATGACTTCAAGAAAAATGTTCACAGAAGGTAGGAAGTAGGTGGGCAGATTGGATTCCCAGATGCCATACATGTCATTATTGTTCAGGTGACTGTTCCTTAGCTCGCAGAAGGTCTGTAAATGATTCCTCTCTGCCACAAAGTCTGTAATGAGGAAATCACTATCCACCAGTGGCATAGCTTCCAGTTCTTTTCTAGGTGGATTCACAGGAGCTACATCCAGAGCAGCTGGAGTGGCCATTATCTGGTTTTAACTAGATGTCTTACTGGATTTTCAAGTTTGGTACAAATGCTGAGGAATGCTTGCTAATTTCTATTTGGCAGTGAGCAACTTGACAGTGTAAGGAGGCTCTTGCAAGTTTTAATGAACTGTGGGGCACTCTGTTTTTGAAGAACCAGAGTGTACTTGAGCTAATTAGCTGGTTCCCAGGGAATTTCTTGTAACAGGAGTGAGGAGACTGCTGAGTTTGTTTTTTAGACGGTAGCTCGGCTCCTTCAGTTGTTTTTATCGTGAATTTTACAGAGGGGCACGGGTTTCTTACGGAGTTTTGTCGCGTAGGGGTTTAATTAGCTTCTTCAGTAATTTTCAGTGGCCAATTTATCAGTGGGGAGCTTTTAACAGAGTTCTTATGCAGGAAATTAGGAGAACAAAGGAGAACTGTGGGTAAAGAAGGTCGCCTGTAGCAAATACCTGGTTTTTATGGCGTAGAAGACGTTTGAACCAGAAGAATTGCAGGTACTCGGGTTGAAAATGAAGGCGGCAACAAATTTGGCAGGTGAAATTGGTGTTTTGACCGTTGCACGTCGTTTTCGCATGCAGAGGAGCTCTGGAAACAATGAACAAGAATGACCAATAATGACTAATTCTCGTCTTTTTATGCATTTTTGGCATATTGGAGCATTTTTAGTGATGATGTCATGCTGACGTCATCATGGGCCCGGGTATGAAAGGCTGACGTGGCAGCTGACGTGGGTGCCCAGGTGGCAGTGACATGGTGGCAGGGTGGACGGGCTGACAGGTGACACGGATATGACGTGGAGGCATGGTGGCGGAAAGGAGGGGTAACGTCACTCTGACGGGGGCTGTGACGTCAGCGCGGGAGGAGGCGGTAAGCGATTTCCCCAGGAGGCCTAAGGGCGGTAATGGTATTGAGAGGGGGGGGGAAGCAAACATAGTGGGAGGCCGACGCGTGGCGGGGGTACGGCGGCAATACTGCCAATCCCCCAGATGCAAAAGGTCGGGTGGTTCCCCTATGAGAATGACTGCCCACCATTAGATGGGCAGGGTCAGTGATTGGACGGTGGGCGGCGAATATGATATGACGTTGCGTTAATGTAAGGGGACCCGCCGAATAATTTAATCAATTTAATTAAATCGGGCGCGGGGGTGGGTAGAAAACTTTAGGATTTGGGTTTTTACGGGTTAGGCGCCCACATTATAAAATGTTTTAATTAAAAACTTTATAATAAAGTGGGTTTTTGGTGGAAAAAAGGGGTAAATGGGTTTAATGAGGGCGGGGTTTAGGATTTTTGATATTTAACCATAGTTTCTTGGAAAAAACCATAGTCTAGGGACAAAGGGGTTAATACCAACCCCAGATAGGTTAATATTTCCCCAAGGAAGGGTTATATAGCTATAATGCTAGGGGGAGGGTATTTATACATATTTTTTGGGAAATTTTTCATAGATTCTAAATAGAATTAGGGAATGGGGGAGTTAGGGAGCTAAAATAGTAGATTAGTGGTTAATATGACTTTGTGGGGTGAGTGAAGGGATGAAGACTAAGTTCTAAGGGATAAAACTTAGAATTTGAAGATAAATGAAATGATAATAAAGCCTTTTTACACAAAAAATGTGGCTTCTTTTCTTGATTAAACTTCATGGTTTGACCCAGTAGTTTGCCATGAAGTGAAGTGGAACTGGACATTGGAGCAGATCTCAAGGCCCTTGGGGGTGTTAGTAAGTGAAGTTTGGGGAAAAATATGGGAATTAGACATGCTTCCAATGCTTTTCCTCCACTCTCTGCTTTTTATGCCAATACCCTGAGTGGCATGAGTCTTTGCACTTAATAAACCAATTGGTGATGGCCCTCCATTTCTGCAACCTTGCACTGCTTACCCATCCTAGTAATCCTAACATTTCTTCCTTCTTTTTGAAGTGGGTGCACTTGAATTAGCAGAACCTGATTGTCCTCTTTTTCTTTTGACTGCCCTCCTATCTAAAATGTACCCTTATTTCTTCCAAGGACCCAGATTAAGCAGTTGGGCACCTTCATTTCTCTACCTAGCTAGTCATCTGCCAAGCTTGAGCTGTTTGGTCAAGGAACATTCTCTATTCTGCAACAAGCAATTTAAACATTGCATGGTCCAGTTTAGACTATTGGGCCACCCATCAAGTATTATTAGCAGCAGTATTTGCAGAGCATGATACTGCCCAAAAGATAGTAGTGGCATTTTGACTGGCCACTTTCCTGGTCTTTA